>JAWQEG010003114.1:0-22500 GCA_033782935.1 Petrolisthes cinctipes | reverse complement strand
GCATGTCTTTCTGTCTGTCTGTGTATCAAATTATCTACCTACCTCCTTGCCTGCCTTTCTCCCACGTTGTTACCCGCCTTCCTACCTTCCTATTATACCTGTACATCAATAAACCTGCCCACCTGCCTGCCTACCTGTGTGTGTGTGTATGTCTAGATGATAGACTGCTTGTATACTCACTTGCTTAACTGTTTGTTCACTTGTATTCCTGCTTGCTAACCTGTCTGTCTGTGTATGTGTGTGTGTTGGTGTGTGTGTGTGTGTTGTTGTGTGTGTTGGTGTGTATAGGTGTGTTGTTGTGTGTGTAGATGTGTGAGTGTGTGTAGAGGTGTGTTGGTGTGTATGTGTATTTATATGTGTGTGTGTGTGTGTGTATGTGTTGCGTGTGTATATATATTTATTTTTCCAACCCACGACCCTAAAACAATGCTTAGAATACCGTACGTTTAACCCATTTCAACACAAGCGTTTCTCCCAAATTAGTCGCCTCAGAGACACACAATGCTAAACACGTAATAACGCCTTTTGAAGTGAGTTAATGAGCCTCGTGTCTGTTTACCCATGCAGCATCTGTTACGACGAGCCTTTGATGGTCTTATCTCTGTCACTCGTCATAAAAGGGGCCCACACGGAAGAGAACAAAAAAAATATATTACTCCCTCCTCACCCCTATGCAACCCTATATGCTCTCTCTCTCTCTCTCTCTCTCTCTCTCTCTCTCTCTCTCTCTCTCTCTCTCTCTCTCTCTCTCTCTCTCTCTCTCTCTCTCACGTACCCCAGCCCCCTCCCTTCCAACCAACATTACATCTTCCACTATGTTTGGCCACGAGGCGTATAGAGGGGGAAAATCCTATTGTATACAAAACCCATCACTGTGATTACAACAATAAGGAAGTGAGCGGTGAAATTATATCATCATGTGTGGAATGGATTGGGCCAGAAGAGCACTTGAGCAGAAGTTCACCTTAAGGGACCCTGCAAGTGATGTAGTCAGAAAAGTGGAGGTAAATGAGGCCTTCCAATATTGCCACGAAACACACACACACACACACACACACACACACACACACACACACACACACACACACACACACACACACACACACACACACACACACACACACACACACACACACACACACACACACACACACACACACACAAACACGCACACACACACACACAAACACACACACACACACACACACACACACACACACCTATAGGGAAAAAGGAGCGTGTTTCGTGGCATAGTCAGGAGGAATTAGAAGCCTCCAATTCTCACACACGATCACAGGGTTCGTAATGGCTTTATTTTTTGTTCTAGGGAAATGCTGCTTTAAACGTCCTTATATATACACATGTGAAAGGGGTGAACGCACTCTTAAATAAATAAATAAATAAATAAATAACAAGAATATAAATTGATTCGATGAAATGCTTCACTTCCCCTATCTTTAATTATCTTTTTATTTCTTCATTTATTTAATTTGAGAATAATGGAACTAATATATAATCATTAAAACTCTCTCTCTGTGCAAGAATATAAATTGATTCAATGATATGCTACACTTTCTTTTATTCCTTTTTTTTTTTTTTTTTTTTGCGACTAATGGAACAAATATATTCTCATTAAGACTCTGTGTAGGTGTTTGTGTGTGTGTGTTTTTTTGTTTTGTTTTTTCAATCACCATTTAGTACCATCACTGCCACCACCAACTACTATCCACTCTCTACTACCACCTACCACCACTACTAACCACAACCATTACTCACTACCACTATTCTCGACCACTACCTTACCATCACCACCACTACGACCCACTACCTCCACTACACACTACCACCCACCTCCACCACCACCACCACCACTACTACTTCTCTCCACCACCACTATTTCTCTCCACCACCACTACTACCTACCACCACCACTACTTTTACTACCACCACCCACCTCCACCACCACTACGACCTACTACTAATATCTACGACACTCCACCACTACTTTTACTACCACCACCACTACCACCCACCTCCACCACCACTACTTTTACTACCACAACTCTCTACTCTTGATTAAACACCAACAAAACTCATCATCCTCTTTCTTTTCGCTCCCTGGGTAAAATCTGTATAATAATAAATGCATTTCCTTACAATTGTATAGATGATGATAATAATGTTACAGATTGCACAACATCAAGGATAATATTTTGGTAACTATTGACTACTACATCAGCTCAAAGATGCATTTAGTTATATTGTTATTATTATTGTTATTATTGTTATTATTATTATTATTATTATTATTATTATTATTATTATTATTATTATTATTATTATTATTATTATTATTATTATTATTATTATTATTATTATTATTATTATTATTATTATTATTATTATTATTAATTATTATTATTATTATTATTTTCATTTTCATTATTATCATTATTATTATTATCATCATCACTATCATATTTTTAGTAAGCTTCAATCCACATATACAGTACATCTGCATTTTTAGATTTATTCCATTTTTCAAGCATAAACCCTCGCCCCAGCTTTAAGGTTATGATCTCATTATGCTTGTTAATAATGTTTGGTTGAGCCAAGCACCTACTACTTTACAGCTAATGTGTATATTTTATTGACTACATCATAAGGATCGTTTCAGGTCGTTTCCTCTTCATTAGTATGTGAATGGGGGTCATTGTGTCAAGGGTAATTATCATCATTATAGTGCAATAACAAATGAGATTATAACTCGAGGGGAATTATTTCAAAAGTGTTATTAATAGTCCACCTAATTAGTTTCATAATAATTACTGTTTTTTTTTTTTTATGGGAAAGTAACAAAGCAACAATGAGGCATTCTGGTTAAGGGAAGAATTTATTGTTGGGAAGTTGAATAGGGCTGCTGATTCCTCCAAACTAGACCAGAAAACAGACGTCCTCACTGGTCTGGTACTCATAAGGGATCTATCTGTTTCGTGGTATAGTTTGGAGGAATCAGAAACTTTCAAAATTCACCAAAAAAAAAAAAAAAAAAAAAAAAAAATAATAATAATAATCTCCCCTTACAAAATCAATGAAGCCCAAAATTATGACAAACACGTGAACCAACCGAGCGAGATGTTGTTTACAGGTGACTGATTTTGTGGGACAATAACTGGAGGCCACTGATTCTTCCACACCATGCATGACACAAAACAGCACGTATATCCTGACTGACTTAGAAATGACGTTGAATGAAGTAGTGAGGAGGAATCGATAGCATCCAAGCCTTAAAAGGGGGAAGTTTTGTGTTGATAAATCTGGAGCAACTGAATCCTCCAAACTAATCCAAGCAACAGAACACTATTATTTTTCCTCTTCTGGTCCTGTTTCCTGGCATACTTTGGAGGAATCAAGGCACTCCAATGTACCAAAATAGAATTACCACCTTAAGGACCCACGTAATGTAGTCAGAAAATTGGAGGTGAGTGAGTCCTTCAAACATTGCCACGAAACACACACACACCTACATTGAGGAAGCTTGTTGTTTCGTGGCATTGTCAGGAGGAATCAGAAGCCACCATCAGGTCTCATACACGTTCACAGGGGCCTTACTGTATTATTGTACAGTCACGAGCACTAATAAGTATTCAGGTGTGCTTGCTTCGAATACCTACAGACGGTAAATATAAATAAATGCACAATAAGATCTCTACTGGAATTACTTCGTTGGTGAATTGGTGGACTGTTCAAAGCTTCAACCCAAACTGTATAATTATTAGTGCTCGTGACTGTACACTAAAATTCACGTCACTGCACTACACTATATACATCAAGAACCTTACTAACATTATCAGTTGCTAATTAATTTTACAGTGAATGATTAAGGTGAAATTATTAGGCTGGTTTCAGGTCTATAATTTGGATGAATCACAATATATACCAGAATTTCTCAATAATATAATTCCCTCCAAGAAATATGTAAATTAATAGATAGATAGATAAATAAATAAATAAATACCGTAAATACTGAGAGCTAAACTACCAATAAATAAACACTATATCTTATTCCATACGAGTCCTTTTGTGATACGAGTCATTTTGTCATACGAGTCCTTTAGTAATACGAGTCCTTCTTTGATACGAGTCCATGGCATAGCATTAAGGGAGGAATCTCTTGTTGGTAAATTGGAGGGCTACTGATTCCTCCCAACTATGCCAGAAAACAGAAGCCCTCAATGGTACTAATAGGGGATCTATCTGTTTCGTGGCATAGTTTGGAGGACTCAAAGACCTTCCAATTTACCAACAAGAGAATCTCACCTTAAAATCGTCACTTTAGAGTCCACCTCGTCGACCCTCACACACACACACACACACACACACACACACACACACACACACACTGTCATATTCCAGACTTGTATGTATGTACAGTACCATCAAGTGAATGTTCCTCCTGGTGATGGCAAATGAGGGACTCTTCTTTTATATATATATATATATATAGAAATCCCGGGTTACTGCCACGATAACAGTTCTGACAGGAAGGGGTTGGTTATCTCTTTTGCCCGGAGTTCCTACCTACCTTCCTACTGCTTGGTTGCTTAGGGTGACGACGACTGTGTATATTCATCTGCAGGCAATTTCCAGCTTAAGATGAGTGATGTTAAATACAGTGATCAGTGTACACATAAAAAGATAGAATAAAATAATAAGATGGAAGAGGAAAAGCTATCCATCTGCAGGCAATTTCCAGATTTAGATGAGTGTTGTTAAATACGTTGATCAGTTTACACATAACGAAGATAGAATAATATACTAACGATACAAAAGGAAAGACTACCTCACCTTTTTGTAATATCAATATAATTTTATGAACACGACGACACTGAGAAGTAATGAAAGGTAAATAAATATAATATAATATAATAATAATATAATATGATATAATAAGAACACTACAATAATGAAAAATAACAATAAACTAACTATATATACCCACTTTTCAAAGCAGAGAGAAGTATGAGAACACAACTCAACTGAGAAATAACAAATCATAGCTTTATTATTAGACCACAACGAGAATGAGAAATAAGAGGAAGCTATACATACATAAATACACCCGCTTTTCAGGGCAGAAATAAGTATAAGATTGCAAAGAAAAATAATAAACTGTACACCCACTTTTAAGAGCAGAGCAAAAATTTAAAATTAAACTAGTTGTAAGTCCACTTTCTAGAACACAACGCAAATGAGAAATAATAATGACAACCCATTCACTCACTTCCAATAAATGAACAACAACAACAACAACAACAACAACAACAACAACAACAACAACAACAACAACAATAACAACATCAACAATTCTGGGAGAAATTAATGAAAGTATATTAATTAAGGGGATATTTTCTTGTTGGTGAATTCGGAGGTTACTGTGATTCCTCCAAACTATGCCACGAAACAGATGCCCTATTAGTAGTACCATTGAGGATGTATGTTTCCTGGCATAGTTTGGAGGAGTCAGCAGCCTTCCAATTCACTATATAACAAGAGAATCTCCTCCTTTTTTAAACGTCCTCCTGACTTGCGTCTCTCAGGCGACGCTCCACCCAAAAAAGCTTAATGAAAAAGTGTAAAATATGCAGATGATTAGAGTCGGTAATGAGCCCGTTCCTCAAGGGCGACAAAAATATAAAAGCCGTGAAAAACATCGACCCATATTATCGAAGGCAAAAGTTCAGTCAATTTCGAGAAAGGGAAAAATACGTGACTCGGGGCAAGGTAAGCTAAGACCAGTCAGTAATTATGCAGATACTCGACCCCCAATCAGAAAACACCACCACTACTACTGACTACTGACCTCAAGTGAAGGAGTAATAGCAGCAGCAGCAGCAGCAGCAATATAGCCGAGGGTCGTCAAGAAAGACTCCTCCTTCCTTCCTTCCTTCTTTCCTTCCAAAAAATCATGTCTTTTCTTTCTCATTCTGCTCAAGGGGTTAACTACTGTGTGTGTGTGTGTGTGTGTGTGTGTGTGTGTGTGTGTGTGTGTGTGTGTGTGTGTGTGTGTGAGGTTTTTCTCAGTTTCATATTTGTACACCATTTCTGTGATAATAAAGTAAACATAGGTACCGTATATCTTAAAGTGAAGTTTTACAATCCACTTTATATCAAGCTAATCCCATCTTCTTCATCCGCTACGAAAACTATAAATGTAAAAGTGAGAGACGTATATTATTATTATTATTATCATCATTATCATCACGAGAGAAAAATATAGAAATTAGATAGACACATATCGAAATTTTTGTATAGATTTTCTCATATTCCCACAGCGCCATGGCTTCGTTGGAAATTCTATCTCTCTTTTTTTTTCTTCTTTTTTTCATTTCATTATTGCCCCCGACGAATACTTAATTAATATGTAAAGCCGGACAGTTATATTATTAGCATGACGATAACAGGAAATGAGCTTAATGACTTACTAATTTCACATGATCAGATTACCAAGCCAACTGATAACCAACGAATTTACATAATGCAAATAGACGAACCGAGGCCAGACCGAATACAACCAGCAAGCATGTAGAATGAATGTTAAAACAAAAATGTATATATATATAAATTTTGTTTTGCTTGTTGACTACCACACCACACACCTTTTCATATCCCCTTCAGTAAACACCAATTTATAATGAATAATTCTGGTGTCAACTTTTTTCATTACCAGTACTGAATATAATTTTTATTTTACCTGATTTAATTTATTTTGTGTGTGTGTGTGTGTGTGTGTGTGTGTGTGTGTGTGTGTGTGTGTGTGTGTGTGTGTGTGTGTGTTACAGGGGATTGAGGCTTCATGTATTTTTTTTTTGTGTGTGTGTTACAGGGGATCGAGGCTTCATGTATTTTAATTAGTTTTGACCAGAGTACAGTTCCTCCTCCTGTACTCTAAATATTACCTACCTACTCGTGTATGTTGTAGTGTTAATCTGAAATATGAAACCCAAACAATAGCTTCCACTGCAATATGTGTAAGCATCATGCTCCTGCCTGGTGCTGTACAACAACAACAACAACAACAACAACAAAACAACAGCAGCAGCAACAACAACAACAACAACAACAAAAACAACTACAACAACAGCAACAGCAACAACAACAATAAACAACAACAATAATAGGTACAACAACAACAACAACAACAACAACAACAACAACAATAGGTACAATAGCCACAAACACAGCAACAACTACAACTACAAAACTAGCAACAACTACAACAACAACAAAACAATAGCAATACAAATACAAAAAAAAAAAAAAAAAACATACTTACTACAACAGCAGCAGCAAACTTTTTTTTTTTTTTTTTTTTTTCGAGCACTTAATTTAGTTCTATGTAATTTGGGCTTCAGCATTTATCAGTACGTTTGGTGGGGGATAATAAAATGGACTATTGCCCTACTGTACACACACACACACACACACACTACATACATACATACATACATATATATACTTGTTTTGTGGATAATCCCTTTTGGTGGAACTCTTTTCAAACAGAATATAATCTCTTCCATTGCTGTTAAATGGAAAATGACCAATGATATTAATTTTTTTTTTTTTTTTTTTTTTTTGAATGGTGTGTAATTATTATTTCAAACCTGTACTGTATGTGATTACGATTACACATGATTATATATATATATAATTTTTCCCCCCGATAGGTGTAATTTCAATACTGCACTGTATGGTTACACATTATTATTATTTTTATTATTATTTTTTTTTTTCTATTCTTTCTTATTATTATTTCTTCTTCGTCTTCTTCTTCTTCTTATTATTATTATTATTATTATTATTATTATTTTCATTTCTATTTCTTTCTTTTTTTTATTTTACGTGAAATTTCAATCTTAGACTATACAGTTACTATATCATTCGTTTTGACAATGTAATAGTAACACGACGGTGATATTAGCTACAGATAAAAGTTAATAAGCCACAGTGATGCAAGAGACTACTACGAGTGTAAAATAAATCCATTACCGACTTGCAGGTTTTACAGAGGTGATGAGAAATGGGACCAGACTCCTTCTTTGACTAGGATAAAGATTACCAACACTTGAGAAGGCGTATTCAGCTTCTATGAGAACCTGTGATTTATTATCCCTCTCACACACACACACACGCATACATTATTTAAAAGAAGAGGAGATAAAGATGTCCAGAGATATAGTTTTCCAAATAGAGTAATAGATCAATGGAACAAATTACCAGAAGAAGTGGTGTGTGCCAAAAAACATACATAACTTTAAAGAAAAAATGATAATTGGGTTTTAAAATACGGGACATTAGGATCTTGTCTCAATCCTGTAAAGATACAAATAGGTAAGAACAAATAGGTAAGAACACACACACACACAATACACATACACATCTCTCTCTCTCTCTCTCTCTCTCTCTCTCTCTCTCTCTCTCTCTCTCTCTCTCTCTCTCTCTCTCTCTCTCTCTCTCTCTCTCCTTGTCTGTTGGCAGGGAGAAGCAAGGCGAGCAGAGACAGTGACATATGGAGTGAGCAGAGTGAAAGGAGGCAAAGCATGGGTAACGTGTGAAGCTTGGGTGGGAGGGAGGGAGGTGGGGATGGTGGAGGAGAGAGAGAGAGAATGAGGAAGGGATAATGGAGGAGAGAGAGAATGAGAGAGAAAATGAATGAGGAAGAGGACTGGATGAGAGGATGATGATGAAGAATAGAGAGCAGTGATAAAGAGGATAGATAAAGTGGTGGATGAAGAGAGAGAGAGAGAGAGAGAGAGAGAGAGAGAGAGAGAGAGAGAGAGAGAGAGAGAGAGAGAGAGAGAGAGAGTTACAAGGAGTTACAAGGAAAAGAAGTACCCTAGGGGACCTTACGATCCATACAAAGAGGGTACCAGTGGGTTTAGTTGCGCAAGTAGGCGACCGTCCTCGAATGTGTCATGTGAAACCATCAAGGAACACTCGCACAACGGCTTAAACACCTAGACGGTGATTTAAGACTTTGTCTAATCTGGACTTGAACTGATCCACAGAGTTGCTGTTGACTACATCAGCAGGAAGCGCGTTCCAAGTACCGCAGATGCTGTATGTAAAGAATTTACCACACAGATCACGGTTGTATCGCTTCAGTTCAAGTTTGTAGCCATGATTCCTGGTTGTGCCCTCACTGAGTTGGAAAATGTCCCTGTAGTCTACATTGTCAAAGCCTCGTAGTATTTTAAACACTTCGATAAGCTGACCACGCAGTCTCCGGGTTTCCAAAGAGAACAGGTCGAGTTCTACCAACCGATCTTCATAGCTCTTGTGTCTAAGAGAGGGTATAAGTTTGGTTGCCCTGGCATGCACTCGCTCCAATCTCGCGATATCCTTTCGGTAAGAAGGACTCCAAAACTGGACTGCATACTCCAGGTGCAGTCAGACAAGGGAATTGTACAGACAAAGTACTATCTCCTTGTTCCGGTATCCAAACTGTCGCTTTATGTACCCTAACATCCTTTGGGCTTTCTTCTCAGCCTCAATACACTGCTTTGAGAACTTGAGGTCGCTGGTGATAGTTACACCCAAGTCTTTCTCAGTATCAGTGCTTACGAGAGCATTGCCCTTAAGGTTATACTCTGTTCGGGGGTTTCTGTGGCCTATATGCATAACTTTGCATTTGTTCACGTTAAATGGCATTTGCCACGTGTCAGACCACTCCCCGATCTTCCTAAGATCTTCTTGTAAGCGGGTAGTATTTCCTTCTTTCGCGACATTCATACCAAGTTTAGTATCATCGGCGAATTTGGAAATCTTGGCAACCATGTCACCATCCATGTCATTAACATAGATGATAAACAGTAGTGGTCCCAGAACAGAACCTTGGGGAACACCGCTAGTAACGGGCACCCACTCTGAAGCCTGTCCATTCACTACCACCCGCTGCCGTCTGTCACTTAGCCAGTTCTCTATCCAATTTGCCACATTTCCGTCTATGCCCAGTGCACGCACTTTCCGAAGGAGGCGGCAGTGGGGTACCTTATCAAAGGCTTTCTGAAAGTCTAAGTAGACAACATCGACCGCTTTATCCCGATCATGCTCACTGAAAACAAAATGGAAGAATTCCACAAGATTTGTGAAGTATGACCAGTGCTGCCGGAACCCATGCTGGGAACCCCTCAGTAGCAAATTTGATTCTAAGTGTGCCGTTATTTTGTCCACCATGATGCTCTCCATGAGTTTACAGACTATAGAGAGAGAGAGAGAGAGAGAGAGAGAGAGAGAGAGAGAGAGGACTAGATGAGAGAATGATGATGAAGGATAGAGAGCAGTGATAGAGAGGATAGATAAAGTGAGAGAGAGAGAGAGAGAGAGTGGTGGATGAAGAGATGGTGATGACGGAGGGGAGAGAGAATGAATGAGGAAATGAAAAGTCGAGAGAAGTAGTGGTTGGTAGCACAAGAGGAAAAGGATGGAGGAGGAATACAAAGGATGGAGGAGGAAGAGGAAGAGGAGGAAAAGAGAAAAAGAAGAGGAAGAGGAGGAAAGGAGGAAAAGGAGAGAAAGAGGTGGAAAGTGAGAGAAAGGAAAGAGAACGGGAAATGAGAGTGATGATGAAAGATACAGAAAAATAATTATAAGAAAAAAGTTCATGATGGTGGAGGAGGAAGTTAAGAATACTATACCATACAGTCCTATACCTCGGAGAACATAAAATTGGTATTCCAGGGTTGTTTTCCAGAGAAGCCCCCAAAGAGCAGCACTGTACGGGCAGGCCACATAAACAACAACAACAACAACCCGGATTCACTTCTTCCCGGACCGCTAATGGTGTGTTGGGAGTACAGAGGATGGCAAAAGTCGTCGAGTGAGTGAGTATCTTGAAGTCAGTCATGCATGGGGGTCAACTTGAAGGGGTCGTTTTATAATTATGTGCCTATATAGGAGTGGATGGTTTGCTGCTGCTGATTCCTTAGTCTAAACCTTGCTACAAAAGATAGATAATTATTCTATATTCGTGTATGGAGGCTTTTCCGTTTTTCTGGCATAGTTTGAAGGATTTATTATCACTCCAGTTCGCCCCCCAAAAAATATTATATGACCCCCCACATTATTTGTTGACGATATATCTATTTCTTTTTCTTTTTTTCTCGTTGGTTTGTGGATGGTTTGGGATGACTTGTTGATGTTGTTACCTAAGATTTAAAAGAGGTATTCGTGGGTTCCTTGATACGTACAGTTGGACACATGAATGGGTGGTACAGCACAGGTGAAAGATACTTGTCCCATTTGAGTAATCAGTGTCTATTATCAGGTACCGATACTTGCTTTTTATTACCATCCTCAATACTGACTTCTGCCCCTGATGTCTCCTATTTGGCACTAATAAGGAACTTGATATTGGGAGAAATTGATCATCTTTCACTTGGGCTGTACCACCCATTCATGTATCCAACTGTAAAAATTACTGAAAAATTATCACTTTAGTCTTAGGAGTATAATCGTTGTCATTTCATCAAGTAAACATTGATGATTCTCGTGGGAACTCAACACTGCTTTCATACTCATAAGCAAAATAATAACAGTCACGTAAACATTGCCCAACAAACCAAACAAATGGACACTTAACTATATACTCTTGTTTCTGACTGTACTGGAAGCCAAAGCTCTTTACAGTAGGTTCGTGAAAGACTGTTGTTGCTCTAGGTCCCCAAAAATATCCAAGCTAATGTTTACGTGTTCCTCCATTAGTACATTTAAGAATTTGATTGATGTCCTGAAATAACACAAGCCTATTCTTTCAAGGTAAGTGTGGAAGAGATTAGTTAACATTAAAGTAGTAAAGACAGCCTTGTTGACGCATCGAGAGAAGAGTTAGGTGAGTTAAAGAGATATATAATTAAAGGGGATCTTCCTAGACCTGAAAGACCTTGTAGAACGAGAAGGGAGAAGGTGAGAGAGAGGAGTGTAAAAATGTGAGAGAGGAGTGTAAAGATGTGAGAGAGAGGAGTGTAAAAATGTGAGAGAGAAGAGTATAAAAAAGAAAATAAATAAAAAACATCAGGATATAGTTTACATAAAAAAATAAGTTGGGATACTTTTATGACTGACTATACGACTGCAGTGGCAATTTATGCATTACTGTATAACTCTATAATGGAAATGTGTGAGAAAGTGAGTGTCGAGTCCTGCATTATTTACTAAGCCTCTTGTCATACGCAAAGTGGTATATTTAATGTTTTTAGGGGTAAATCTGGAGTAAATGATTCCTCCAAGCAACAAGATATCATTATATTTGTTCATTGATGCTTTTTTCTGACTAAGTTTGGAGGAATCAAGACACTCCAATGTACCCAAAGTGTAGTAACCCCTTCATGAATAAAGTATGATGAGAATCGCGTGTCAAAATACCCAGAAAAAAAAAAAAAAAATATATATATATATATATATATATATATATATATATATATATATATATATATATATATATATATATATATATATATATATATATATATATATATATATATATATATATATATATATAATAGCCAAAGCATCAGTACAGGAAACGTATTTCCAGTAAATATAATACACGTGTGTCACTCTTGCTCCCAGGGATATATATTATGTGCATATGATAATCCTCGTCCCGGAAAAATTATACTTGGAGATAAAAGCGGCGTATGAGCCATTTCGTCTGGTTGGTTGTTTGGTCAGTAAGCCACTCCTGTCCGGAAGATGTATATTATATTCAGTGTGTTATGTATTATACTAAAGGTTTGGGAAACAGCATAATTTCGTTGTAGCTACTGGGAAACTTTTGCTATTGTGTTTATTTATTCATTTACTTATTTGTTTATTTATCTATTCATGTATATATTTATTATTACTTATTCTGATTTTTTTTTTTTTTATTACGGAGATATAACTTTCTTTTCTTTTTTTCTTGTAAATTGTAGGTTTGCTGAATCCTCCAAACTATGTCACCAAACAGATCCACTATTGGTTATCATTGAGGTGAGTTTTTGGTTTCCTGGGTTAGTTTGGAGGAACCTACAGTAGCCCACCAAAAAGTATGACAATTATTATATCCCTTAAATTATATAAATCCCACGACGAGAGTGACAGAGTAACATACTATATTTTGTCCTATACTGTACAGCCACAATCAAATAACCACCGACACCTTCCTTCCATCGTAGTAAATATTTTGGTAATAAAGAACAACACATGTATGACTTTACAGCACCTCATAAGTATAATTGAGGGGGTTGAGTTGACGTAAGGTGTTGTTGTATGATTATATTTTGATATGATACTAATTTATTTACACCATGGAAGGAAAGTGTTGGTGGTTATTTGATTGTGGCTGTACATGCATCACTACCATTATGAAGCACCATGAGTTAATGGAAGGGGGGAAAAAACAAAAACAAAATAAGAGCACCCAACATCACTATAATGCACTGTGAATAACGAAACAGGAACGTGAATATAAACAAAATAAGAGCAACACACATCAATCTATTGCACTGTGAATAACGAAAGAGGAAGAACGTGAATATAAAGAAAATAAGAACGAGCACCCAACATCATTCTAATGCACTGTGAATAACGAAACAACAAGAACGTGGATATAAGCAGAGACACAGCTGAATGGTGGGTGGCAGAGTGGATAAAGAGACGGACTGCGAATGGCAAGGGCCCGGGTTCGAGTCCACGAGAGACGTCTGGGATTTTTCCGAGGTGAACTGATGGGCCCAGCTGTTCGTCAATAAAATTCTGGGTACGCCAACACGTAAGAAAATACCCCCTACATCGTCGTCAAAAAAAAAAAAAAAAAAAAAAAAAAATGGTTGAAGAGGGGTCATGTATGGATATCGAAAATTACATCTATCTTCTTCTGGTTTCTTTCTGGCTTGTCAGGAGGAATCAATTAGTATACAGTAACTCTCCCTATTATATTAATTAACTCTGTCGGTTGATACGCCACTGATACTCGCAAGGCCTTACATGTGGCTGACTGGCTGGCTGGTTAAAAACTGTTTTCAGACCATAACAAAGGAGAGATTTTTTTTTTTTTATTATTCCTTTTTTTTTTTTTTTTTTTTTTTTGGTCGACGTGCAAATTTACACAATGATCCACAATAAAGCGGCGCTGGCTGGCACAAACGTATTCCGGGTCTATTTATGATAACACATGACATTTAGTATAACATAACATTTAGTACGTGTGTAGTGGCGAAAATAATGGTCTCGGTGAAGTGTAGCCTATATACATGGTTTGGTTGTTGTTGTTGTTGTTGTTGTTGTTGTTTTTATTTGGTTGCTTGTTGTTGTTGTTGTTGTTGTTATTGTTATTAATATCCTAATAATAACATATGCGATCCACATAATGAATTTCGTTTCCTTGTAATTGATAATATTTTTGTATAGATATATTCATGTTTCCTTAAAGGGGAGATTCTGGTAAACTAGAGAGCTACAGATGCCTCTCCAAACTATGCCAGGAAACAGACCACCTTAATTAATGTTAGCAATAGGGGATCTGTTTCGTGGCATAGTTGGGAAGAATCAATGACCTTCCAATTCACCCATAAAAAAAAATATATATCATCCCCTTAACCAACATCGTATCCAATTTACATCCATGTTGGGTTTTACATGGTCGGTCAACTTGTGTAAAGAAATGCATATAAATATTACTGAACCTAACATTATGGGTGTATGATTTTATGCTGTCGACAAATTGGAGGGAGGGCTACTGATTCCTCCAAACTCTTGATACAAAACAAATCCCTTCAATCGTATACTGAGAGAGTAGTCTGCTTCCTGGCAAAATTTGGAGGAATCAGTTTTGCCCTTTTCTTTAATTAATTCCCCTAACTGTCCTAATAGATGAACCTAAGATGAAGTAACAATCTATATAAGTTACCTAGAGACAAGATATCCACGGATCAGACCAAAGCAAACCGAAGCAAGAGTAAACTATTTCTCAGAATATTTTGGAAGAATCAATAACCCCAGTCCACACACACACCCACCACCTCCTGCGTAAAGCAAGTACTACAAACACACCTCTATCCTCCCCACACACCACTCTGCCCCGGTTGACGATCATGCCAAAAGCGTATATAATATAGTTTGCCTTGCCTCGCTCGCTGGGAGAGATAAGCGGGAGTCGAGTTGGTTAAGTTGGGTGTGTATGTACGGGTGTGTGTGTGTGTGTGTATGGGAGTGAGCTTGCATATGTGTGTAAGGGAGTGAGCTTGTATGTATGTGTGTGTGTGTGTGTGTGTAAGGGAACTAGGTGATATTCGAGAATTAGGTGATTTTCGAGAATCAGCGAATTAGATGATTTTCGAGAATCAGTGAATTATGTCATTTTCGAAAATCAGCGAGTTAAGCAATTTTTGAGAAACACCAAAGTAAATAATTTTTTACAAACACCGAAGTAAGCGATCATCAGATAATTATGTGATTTTTTAGATTTAGCAAATTAGATGATTTTCGAGAATTGTGTGATTTTTAGAATCAACGAATAAGGTGTTTTTCGAGAATTAACGATTTTGGTGATTTAAGAATCAGCGAATTAGGTAATTATCGAGAATCTGGATTTTCTCGAGAATCAACAAATGGTGTTATACGAGATCTTGTCCATAATCACTACCATCAATTCTTTTCTGTCAAATAAATTTCTTAGTACATGTACGTCATTTCTTCATAGATTATTTCTGTCACAAATACATAGCTTTCTTAATACAGCTACCCTTAATATTATTGATTTTTTTTTTTTTTTTTTTTATCCACGGGGATGTACACGCGCAATCCAAAATTTGTATCCACGTCTTGTTGAAGTTTCGAATCATTTGACATACTAGTGAACCAATTCCAACGCTTATCCAGTTACATATTTGCTTGAACTCACTTAATGCTCGATCAGGCTATTCGAAGCAAGCCTGGATACAAATTTTGGATCGCGAGTGTACAGCGGCCATATCCGGTCAACCTTGATATTTCCACCCCACTGGCTGTGTATTAATGTGTGCAGACGGCCAATCAGTGTGCTTGAGTAATGCGCCTCAATATCAAATTTATTACAATGGCTTCCCTTTGTACTGAGTGTCTGTCTGTCCCCAAACATATTCTTCAGTGCTGTTTTGAGAATAACGAAGCCTGTTGAGACTTTTTACGTACCTATATACTGCCCCACATCTATTAAGGCATGTATTGTACAGTCGGCGACAGAAGTCCTGTCGCCTCATCTACTTCACCGAGACACGCTTTGTTTATGGACTAGAGAAATACGCACGTTTTCTACACTTAATAATCTCGAGTCTATGAACATCGCGTGCCTCGATGAAGCAAGTGAGGCGACAGGACTTTTGCCGCCGACTGTACGTACTTGCTCTATCCACCCATTCAAAACACCGCCACTCTCGAATAGAAAGATACGTATAATACCAATACAAGATGGCCACCGAGTGTTTACATCCAGGCCCAGGTAGATTGCTAAGGTTAGTTCCCGGTAGTTTGCTCTGTTGAGGTCCTTGAAATTTGCCGCAGTCCTGATTATGTTAGGTTAGGTCAGGTCAGGTCTACCTAATTCTCCTAATTCTATTTAAAGCGTTATAGTGTTTTTCAGACGAATCTGTAGTTCAAACCTGGCGAAAATGAGTGGTTTTTTTTTAGAGATTGGGTGAGGGAAGGGGGGAGGTTATATCTCCAAAAACACTTTTTTTGCGATGGATTTGAAAAGCAACTTCGTTAAAAAAACACTATTGATATTGCATTTTGAAAACTTCAACTCTAAAAGACATCATGAACAAGCGTCCGTATAATTACTCAACAAATTAGGTGAATTTCGAGAAAAATTAAATTCGGTGATTTTCGAAAATTAGCAAAGTGCCTTTATCATAAATTTTTGGTATTGCATTATATTACCGAAAATTAAGGGACGGTGTGAAACATGCTTTGGCAAAATATCCTACTGATCCGACAGTTAATTAACACGTTAAGCCTGAAAAACAATGGTTCACAGCGTTGAATTTCATTGTAGGTGATTTTCGAAATTATGCGAATTATGTGATTTTTAAAAATAAGCTAATTTGGTGATATTTTTATGGTTATCGAAGCAAGTTATTTTTGAAAATCGACGAATTAAGAAATTTTCGAGAATCAGCAAAGTAAGTTATTTTTTATAATAAGTGAAATGGGTATGTGTGTGTATGCTAGGGAGTCAGCTTGTGTGTGTGTGTGTGTATGTGTGTGTGTGTGTGTGTGCTTGTGACTATGTGTGTGTGTGTGTGTATGTGTGGTTCGTGCATATATTAGTAAGTGTGTGTGTTTATTTGGTGTGCTCGAAAATATTCATCTACACACACACACACACACACACACACACAAACAAACAAACACCTATAATAAACGTTAATATCGACTTTTATTCAGAGACCTATCGAAAAAAAATAGAAAAAGTACCACCATAAAAAAAAAAATCATTTACGCTTCAACTCTCTGTAAACAAATACCTATTAGTAACGTTAATGCATACTCAGTCACCTATAGATAAAATATTATAAAAGGGACATTATTTATTTTTTCTTACATGAGTGCTTGCTGACCAGGGCTACCATACCATACCAACCAACCAACCAACTAACCAACCTACCAACCAACTACCCTACCAACCAACCTATCTACCAACCAACCAACCTATCTACCAACCAACCAACCAACCTATCTACCAACCAACCAACCTACCTACCTACCAACCAACCAACCTATCTACCAACCAACCAACCAACCTACCAACCAACCAAGCAACCCACCAACCAACCAACCCACTACCCTACCAACCAACCAACCAACTAACCAACCAACCTACCAACCAACCAACTACCCTACCAACCAACCAACCAACCTATCTACCAACCCACCAACCAACCAACTAACTACCCTACCAACCAACCTACCTACCAACCATCCAACCAACCAACCAACCTACAACCAACCAACCAACCAACCTACCAACCAACCATCTACCTTTCGTTCGATGCCATAATGTTCTCGGTGTGTCCCTTCCAAATTCCTGGCGGTGCTTGTTACGTTCTCGTCGTCCTCCTCTTCATTTTGCTGAGTGCTCGTCCTCCCCCCCCCCCCACCACCCCCCCAAACCCCACCAACCCCTCACTATCCACCCCACACACACACCTGCTGGTCGGCTGGTCGGCTGGCTGGTTGGCTGGCTCGACCCTTTCCTCCTTTCCCTTCCATTCTTTCTGCTTGTTCGATGCTCCACTCCCTTCACTTCCTTGCCCTTCCCTTCCTACCCTATTACACATCTCTTTTTTCTTCCTGACTCCCCCCCCCCCCTTTTCTCTCTCTTACTATGTCTCTCTCTCTCTCTCTCTCTCTCTCTCTCTCTCTCTCTCTCTCTCTCTCTCTCTCTCTCTCTCTCTCTCTCTCTCTCTCTCTCTCTCTCTCTCTGTCCTCCCTTTCCCTTCCTTTCCTCACATCTGCTCGCTCTCCTCTCTCTTCCCTTCCACACCTGCTTCCTGACTCTCTCTCTCTCCCTCCCTCCCCGACACTTGCTAGCCTCTCACCTGATAACTGCTTCCTCTTCCCTTCTCTATCCCTCCCTCCCACTCCTGCTTAATTTTGGCTCTCACTTACTGATTATTATTCTATTCACTCCTCTCTTCTTTCTATCTCCATTTCTGTCCTAATCTTCTATCTCTTCATGCTAGCTATTTGCCCATCCATCTATCTATATATCTATCCATTTATCATTCTATCTATCTTTTCATCTATCTATTTATCACCAATCTACACCATCTATCTCTATCTATCTATCTATATCTATCAATCCATTTATCATTCTATCAACCTATCCATCTTTTCATCTATATCTATCTATCTATCTATCACCAATCTACACCATCTATCTATCTATCTATCCATCTTTCCATCTATCTATCTATCTATCTATCACCAATTTACACCATCTATCTCCATCTATCTATCTATCTATCTATCTCTCCTTTATTTTCTGACCGTCGCTACTACTTTTCTCAACATGACATCCATTTTATTTTTTCAGTAACACTTTTCTCCCTCACACACGTTCCTCGGGCAATTCTTATATATATATATATCACACTTTCTATCCTACTCTCTTTTCCACCACCATTATTTTTCACTCCAAGCATGTTTTTACTTCTTTTTTTTTATTATTACCACTTATTTTATTTTGTATATATATATATATATATATATATATATATATATATATTTTTTTTTTTTTTTTTTTTTTTTCCATGAACACTCTTAGGCTCGGTTGACGCACACGTGGAGTCTATAATACCTGGAATTTTATTTACACATATTTATTTGGATAACCTATTTATGAAGAGTGGCAAAAAAAAAAAAAAAAAAAGTATATATATAAAAATATATATAAACATTACTTTACTTTTCAATCAGTTACGATGCACTTTCGAAAGGCAATCAATCCCAGGTATGAAATATTCTCAGATGTCAATAATATTCTCAAATCTCGAACGTCTTTCTTTGCTGTAGTTTTAATTCAGGGTCATGTATACAAGACCCATTAAAACCTATTACGACAAATCACTTTTATAAGCCGAGTAAAATTTCCAGTATGGGGTCCCACGGGTGAAACTGGAACGTGATATGAATAATTCTGTACCACTGACACACACACACACACACACACACACATCACAAACACACACACACACACACACACACACACACACACATCACAAACACACACACACACACACACACACACAAGCACACACACACACACACACACACACAAGCACACACACACACCCATCACAAAAACAAACCAGTCAGAGAGAATGGCAATCAATTAATTATTAAGGGGAGAGAGAAGGGACAGTATATATTGGTTGGTAAAATCTGTATAGGCAATAATGACTCTTCCAAACCATTCCAAGCAACAGGCCACCATTAGTTTTGTTTTTATTCCGGTCCCGTTTCCTGGCCTATACTTTGGAGGAATCAAGGCGCTCCAATGTCTGCACACTATCTTTAATAAAACGAAGCTCATTACCGTGAGTGTAGCTGCATGCAAGTTTTTCATGTCTTATGCAACAGAGGCTCCTAAAGTGGGGCCATAAAATTTCCGTGGGCCAACTGAACTGGGAGGCTACTGATGACTCCAGTTTATGCCGAGGAAACAACACTGCCTTAGTAAAAATGAATACGGGGAGGATCTGTTTTGTAGCATATTATGTTTGGAGGCCTCTATGCAGCCCTATGTATAGTTCTCTCACAACATATTATCCCCTTACTAATTGCTATGGGGCATTTAGTTATGAGCTGTATAAACGAGTGATTGGGTATAAAAACTAGAAAAATTAGGCATAAGAACAAGTAATTAAAAGTAAAAAATAGAAATTAAGAGTAAGATTTACTAGTGATAAAAGCATAAAAACTAGCGAGGAGGTTTAAGAACTAGCGAGGAGATTTAAGAACTAGCGAGGAGGTGTAAGAACTAGCAAGGAGGTGTTAGAACTAGCGAGAAGGTGTTAGAGAATTAGCGAGAAGGTGTTAGAGAATTAGCGAGTAGGTGTTAGAGAACTAGCGAGATGGTGTTAGAACTAGCGAGGAGGTGTTAGAACTAGCGAGGAGGTGTTAAAGAACTAGCGAGGAGGTGTAAGAACTAGCGAGGAGGTGTTAGAACTAGCAAGGAGGTGTTAGAACTAGCGAGGAGGTGTTAGAGAATTAGCGAGTACCCTTCGTGGAGCCAGACACCCCCAAACAACAAATTCTCCCTCCCTCCCTCACTCCGGCTGGACTCTCAAATGGTCATCTTCTGAGCAGGTCACGTCTGGGCTGAATTTGCAAAACCTCTGCTGCCCATGCCTCCTCCGGCCCTCGTCTGGTGAGGAATATTTTACGACTTCGCCTTTGCCATAAAACGCGAGCAAATCCAAGAAAGTGTGTGAGGAAAACGACACGAAAGGGGAGAGACTATTTATACAAACTCACCAAGAGATAGATAGATTGATTGATAGATAGAATAAAGGCCGATTTCACAGTGGCTTTAGTTTGTTTTGATCCTCCACAACCAACCAACCACACTTGTCAGTCTTAATGATATTCAACAAACTTAGTATCCATATCTACAAAATCTGTCAGGTAGTTAACATTATTACCATTGTTTGATAGTGGAGTCATCAAATT
Source organism: Petrolisthes cinctipes (assembly GCA_033782935.1). Taxonomy (NCBI): domain Eukaryota; kingdom Metazoa; phylum Arthropoda; class Malacostraca; order Decapoda; family Porcellanidae; genus Petrolisthes; species Petrolisthes cinctipes. Next base: position 1,245 of record JAWQEG010003114.1, on the reverse strand, counting down.
CATCAAATAATTCACTCATGAGTCATTTACACAGTTCAGTTTCTTTCGTTATGGAGTCATCAAATTCATCAAATAATTCACTCATGAGTCATTTACACAGTTCAGTTTCATTCGTTATGGTGCTTGCAAACCAAAACAAACCACTGTAGAATCTGCACTAAATGTCAGATAGGCCTAATTATATAATGGTAGTATGATGTAGGGATTTTTCTATATGGGTGGGTGTGCAATTATGATCCAATATATTTTGTACCCTGATTTGCTGTGAATTGTGTGATACAGAACTGACCAAGGCTGTACTGTCGTGTTCTTATTCTGTCGCCCCAACGATCCATTATGCTTGTAACTCAATACTTTAATATATAATAGACTATTTGGCTTTACAATGGCTGATTTGAAGACAGAAAACGCTACCTACTTTAGTTCATTGACAAAACCCAAGCTGACGCACGTATTAATCAAATGACGCAAGATTTCTATTTCACACGATTCTTCTAACTTTTACACGCAAACGGAAAAAGAGACCAACTACTCTTGATTACACAACAGTCATTGGGAAACACGGGAAGTAAAATAAAACACAGGTAAGTCGAACACCCTGAAGTAATGCAATTGATTCATAGCTACACATTCAATTTTCAACGCGTTTTCAACTTGGAAGATAATGTAAATACTCGAGTTCATATCTAAGACATTGAAAGGAGACCAGTATCTTTCTTTTCAACGTGCAATTTTAGCAGGAATTATACGCAAAATTTCACTTTATTTCGTCTCCTTACGGAAGGAAATTTTACACAAAACATCTCGTAACTGTGCCTTCATTATTATTACAGCATTGTCAGCATTGAGTGAGGATGCCAGAACATTTATTACTTTCAAACCAATATGCGCATAAAAATATACAACAGATTTTACAAATAGTTAAGAAAAAGCAGTATCTGCACGCAAAATTTGATCACAGCTTGAATCAAATAATTAATGAAAACTACAACTTACATTACATTCTATACTATATAATGTTACAAGGTCGAGGCTGTACTTACAACATCCACGCATACAAAGAAAATTCTGGTCAGGAGGGAAGAAGCAAAATAAACATACCATCGACGAATAGACCCAAAGACTACATACACAAACCCAGTGACTGCTTACCTGAACGAGAAAAAGAGCGAATGAGCATAAAGCGAGAAGGGGGCATAAAAGAACCAGATGGAGATAACGAGAGAAGAAAATCTGTTGGGGTAA
>JAWQEG010003113.1:0-101291 GCA_033782935.1 Petrolisthes cinctipes | reverse complement strand
TTATAAGGATGCCTGTGTGTTTATACTGTATTATATAAAGTAAAGTGAATTGGTGCACTATAATGATAATCTTTTACGACTACTATTACTACTACATCATCAACATTACTACTACTACTACATCATCAACATTACTACTACTACTACTACTACTACTACATCATCAACATCAACTATACTACTACGACTACTACTACTACTACCACTACTACTACTACCACTACTACTACTACCACTACTAACCACTACCACCACTACTACTACTACTACTACTACTACATCATCATCAACTATACTACTACGACTACTACTACTACTACCACTTACTACTACTACTACTACTACCACTACTACTACCACTACCACTACTACTACTACCACTACTACTACTACCACTACTACTACTACCACTACTACTACTACTACCACTACTACTACTACCACTACTACTACTACCACTAACTACTACCACTACTACTACTACCACTACTACTACTACTGCTACATCATCAACTACTACTACATCATCAACATCAACTATACTACTACGACTACTACCACTCCACTACTACCACTACTACTACTACTACTACATCATCAACATTACTATACTACTACGACTACTACTACTACCACTACTACTACTACTACTACTACCACTACTACTACTACCACTACTACTACTACCACTACTACTACCACTACTACTACTACATCATCAATATCAAATACTACTACTACTACTACTGACCAGAATAGAAAGTAACTCATCAACAATGGGATAAACAGCAAGAGAAAGTCATCTGTGTAAAAAAGCAGAGGCACACGACAGGAATAGAAAACACTGCACCACCATAACCACTAGGCTATCTCCACCACCTATCACTTCTACCAGTACAACCACCACCACCACCACCACCATAACCACGTATCACTTTTACCAGTACAACCACCATCATAACCACTACAATTACCACTCGACAATCACTATCACTTCTACCAGTACAACCACCACTATCACCACTACTACTACCACTCGACAATCACCATCACTTCTACCAGTACAACTACCACCACCACCACCATAACCACTATCACTTTTACCAGTACAACCACCACTATCACCACCACTCGACAATCACCATCACTTCTACCAGTACAACCACCATCATCACCACTACAACCACCATTATAACACTACTACTATCACTACCACTATCACTTTTTCTACGACTACAACCACCACCATCACCACTACTACTACCATCACCACTACTACTATCACTACTACTACCACCACCACCCGACTAACACCATCACTACTACTACTACCACCATCACCACTACTACCACCACCACCATCACAACCATCGATACACAATAACAATTACACTAAGCCTCACCATCATCACTATCATCATCACATTAATAATGATAATAATAATAATAATAATAATAATAATAATAATAAAGTAGACCACAGTAGACAGTAAGCGTCATCGATATCAAGGGCAACCAGAAGAGTATTACGTGTGTACATAACAAAGCAGGTGTGTGGGGCGAATGTACACACACACACACACACGACACACACACACACACACAGGACAATGAAGCCGCTGATGTAGTAGTAACAAAGGCAACAGTTGTAATACGCACACATACACACACACACACACACACACGTCTCTCTCTCTCTCTCTCTCTCTCTCTCTCTCTCTCTCTCTCTCTCTCTCTCTCTCTCTCTCTCTCAACGCAGCGCACGTCTCTCTCCCTCAACGCAGCGCACGTTTCTCTCTCTCTCTCTCTCTCTCTCTCCTCTCTCTCTCTCTCTCTCTCTCTCTCTCTCTCTCTCTCTCTCTCTCTCTCTCTCAAAACGCAGGGCACGTATCTCTCTCTCTCTCTCTCTCTCTCTCTCTCTCTCTCTCTCTCTCTCTCTCTCTCTCTCTCTCTCTCTCTCTCTCTCTCTCTCTCTCTCTCTCTCTCTCTCTCTCCTCAACGCAGCGAACGAGTCATTCTTAAACTACGTCAATGTCATCCTATCCTTCATCATGATCACTTATATATAGTAAATATTTAAAACACAACCTTCCCCTGAGCCAATAACACACACACACACACACACACACACACACACACACACACACACACACACACATTACATCTGACATCTCCAACGCATCAACATACAACAACAAAAGCTATAAATCAAACAATAATAATAATAATACGAGTACAACCACCATGCAATCATTAGTTATTCAGCTATACAATGCAGCTATAATAATGTAGTAATATATATATATAAATAATAATGATACAAGCACCATGCAGCGGGCCCTAACGACGACAGGAAACAATCATAATCAAAACAAGAAATGTAGAGCAACACTAATCCAACACACAACACACACACAACACAACACACATCCCCTCCATTTGTACCATGAGTAAATAGTATATGTGATAGGGAAACAGCGATGCAAGAGATTATACACACACACACACACACACACACACACACACACACACACACACACACACACACACATTCTCTCTCTCTCTCTCTCTCTCTCTCTCTCTCTCTCTCTCTCTCTCTCTCTCTCTCTCTCTCTCTCTCTCTCTCTCTCTCTCTCCACGTGGTTGTAAAGCAGGTGAAGCAAGAGTACACACACACACACACACACACACACACACAACACACACCACACACACACAACGTGCTAGTGAAGCAGCTGAAGCAAAAGATTACACACACACACACACCCTTATTGAACGAGAGGAAATAACCTACTTGATAGTGAAGCAGCTGAAGCAAGAGATTACACACACACACACACACACACACACACACACACACACACACACACGGCCCGAACAAGAACGCCACATGTGTACTGACGAGGGAAGACAACATTTAGCCTTCAATTCACACACACACACACACTCTCTCTCTCTCTCTCTCTCTCTCTCTCTCTCTCTCTGATAATCCTTTAGTCATCATCATTATCATCAGTAAAACAACAACAACAACAACAACATTATTTACAGCATACACAAGAAAAACAAACAAAAGAAAAATTACATACCTCAGGTTAATTTCAACAACAACAACAAACAACAACAAGAATAAAAAAGCAAGGAACATTATAAGAAGAAAAGAGCAAGGAACACTATAAGAAGAAAAAGAACAAAGAACACTATAAGAAGAAAAGTACAAGGAACATTATAAGAAGTAAAGAACAAAGGAACACAATAAGAAGAAAAGAACAAGGAACACCAAGAAACAACACCAAGGAACACCAAGAAACAACAAGAAAAAAAGCAACAAACACCATCAAGACAAAAAAAAAAAAAACAATAAAACTATAAGAAGAAAAGAACAAGGAACACCATAAGAAGAAAAAAGCAACAAACACCAAGACAAAAAAAAAACAATAAAACTATAAGAAGGAAAGAGCAAGGAACACCATAAGAAGAAAAAAGCAACAAACACCAAGACAAAAACAAAACTATAAGAAGAAAAGAGCAACAAACACCAAGACAAAAAAACAAAACAATAAAACTATAAGAAGAAAAGAACAATGAACACTATAAGAAGAAAAAATGAACAAACACCAACAAGACAAAAAAAAAAACAATAAAACTATAAGAAGAAAAGAACAACGAACACTATAAGAAGAAAAGAACAAGGAACACCAAGAAACAACACCAAGGAACACCAAGAAACAACACCAAGGAACACCAAGAAACAACAAGAAAAAAAAGCAACAAACACCAACAAGACAAAAAAAAAACAATAAAACTATAAAAAGAAAAGAACAAGGAAAACACCATAAGAACATTCTGTATACACCGTTAATAAACTTCCTCCCACACTACTAAGTTTTTTTTTTTTTTTTTCATCCTTGCCCTACATCAGCTGCAGCCTCCATCACTGAATGTACAGTATTATTATTATTATTAGTTTATTTATTTATTTAGTATTATTTTCGTCTGAACTCCTCGCACCAACCACCCCAACTAATACTCATCATGACAAAAGAAAACAACCACTACCATTACCACCACCACAACAACAACAACAACAACAACAACAAGTAATTAGTAGCTCCAATGCCATCCTTTATAGCAGATACAACAGACACAACAACAACAACAACAACACCGCTATATGAAAACACCTCCCACGACTGTAAACAACAACAACAACACCAACATAAACAACAACAACAGAAATTAACACAAAATTATACTGTAAAGGGTTCACTGGTATATACGGTATGTCAGATGATTCGAAATTTCAACAAGACCAAATAATAATAATAATAATAATAATAACTAATGGATATTTTGTTATAACTAGTGACTGTACTGTACAATGTGGACCAAAAGGAAGGCTCATATGTGAAGGCATTATGACCTAAATCCCCACCTCAATCCATAAAACTCACACACCTAACCAGGGCCATGAAGATTACGTGCTGTACTTGTCCTTCAGGTATTGATGCAGTACTCAGAAATCCACACTTGCTGAGAGAGAGAGAGAGAGAGAGAGAGAGAATGAATTTACCAGTTTGTTTTTATGCATTTAATAATTTTATTCTGCTCCTGCCCTCTATTGCGCTGCCAACTTTACTCTGTTTGATAATTCTCTCTCTCTCTCTCTCTCTCTCTCTCTCTCTCTCTCTCTCTCTCTCGAATGTACAGTACAGTATATTGAGAAGAAAACAGCACAACACAAGTCTTCATACACCACGATCCGCATCATACATACACTAATACATACACAATAGGTGAATAGGACAACCACAATCACCTTCATCACCTCTACCCACCAATACCAGTGTTTACCAGTTTCATTACTCGATATAAGGCTAAACGTGGCACAGGAAATGGTTGGTGGTGGTGGTGGTGGTGGTGGGAAGAGAGGCTGATTCACTCACTGTTTGTTTTCGTGGGTGTCAGGGGAAGGAAGGGAAGGGGGAGGGGGGAGAGGAGGAGTCTACAGTGTGTGTGTGTATGTGTGTTGGAAAGGATTACGTGCTGACTTCCTATGTGTGTGTGTATGTGTGTTAGAAAAGATTACGTGCTGACTTCCTATGTGTGTGTGTATGTGTGTTAGAAAAGATTACGTGCTGACTTCCTATGTGTGTGTGTATGTGTGTTGGAAAGGATTACGTGCTGACTTCCTATGTGTGTGTGTATGTGTGTTAGAAAAGATTACGTGCTGACTTCCTATGTGTGTGTGTATGTGTGTTAGAAAAGATTACGTGCTGACTTCCTATGTGTGTGTGTATGTGTGTTGGAAAGGATTACGTGCTGACTTCCTATGTATGTGTGTGTGTGTGTGTGTTGGAGATGATTATGTGCTGACGTTATCTTCTTAGTGTGTGTGTGTGTGTGTGTGTGTGTTGGAAAGGATTACGTGCTGACTTCCTATGTATGTGTGTGTGTGTGTGTGTTGGAGATGATTATGTGCTGACGTTATCTTCTTAGTGTGTGTGTGTGTGTGTGTGTGTGTGTTGGAAAGGATTACGTGCTGACGTTATCTTGTTAGTGTGTGTGTGTATGTTGGAGATGATTACGTGCTGACAATCCTATGTGTGAGTGTGTATGTATGTATGTGTTGTACCAGAGAGGGACAGGCGAAGATATAGTGAGGTGGAGTGGGGAGTTAGTTTACACACACACACACAAACACATACAAACACACTCATTCATATAAGTGCACGTTAGATGGCTATCAGATAACAGATAAAAGGGGGAAGGGGAGGATGAGAGAGATAAGAGGGTGAAAGAACGGAAAGGAGAACAAGAATAGGAAGGTTGGAAAAGGAGAAACGATGAGGAATAAGGGAATGGTAGATAGGAAATTAGGAGGAAGAGAAAAGGGAAGAGAGGAGTGTATACGTGGTTAGAGGTTCGGAAATGAGACAGTAAAATTGAGGTTAGAAAAAAGAGGGAGAAAAGACGAGATAAACGTAACGTAGATTATTATGTGTGTGTGTGTGTGTGTGTGTGTGTAGAAAGAGAGAAAGAATTAAAGAGATAAATTTAACGTAGATAATGGTGTGTGTGTGTGTGTGTGTGTGTGTAGAAAGAGAGAAAGAATTAAATAGATAAATTTAACGTAGATAATGGTGTGTGTGTGCGTGTGTAGAAAGAGAGAAAGAATTAAAGAGATAAATTTAACGTAGATAATGGTGTGTGTGTGTGTGTGTGTGTGTGTGTGTGTTGACCGGGCAAGTGCAAGATTTATGTTTTTTCTTTTCGTTTATGTTTTTTGTGAGTTGACTTGTTAATTAAGAAAGTATGCAGTTACGTGTTAAGGTGTGTGGACAAAGTTGTTTATGTTTTTTGTGTGTGTGTATACCTCCAACTATAATTAGCGTGCATAGGTGTTTGTTTATTCATGTGTGCGTGTGTGTATAAAAGAGGTTGTGTGTGTGTGTGTATAAAAGAGGTTGTGTGTGTGTGTGTATAAAAGAGGTTGTGTGTGTGTATAAAAGAGGTTGTGCGTGTGTGTATATAAGAGGTTGTGCGTGTGTGTATAAAAGAGGTTGTATGTGTGTGTGTGTGTGTGTGTGTGCAAGGAGATTGTGTGTGTATATTTGTGCAAGGAGATTGTGTGCGTATTACTATGTGTGTGAGTGTGTGTGTGTACTTATGTGAGCGCGTATATGCAAAAAGATTGTGTGCGTTGTACTGCAAGTGTGTGTGTGTGTGTGTGTGTGTGTGCAGTAAGTAGGTCAGGTGATATGACTGCAGTAGGGTCATGGGTGTGTGTGTGTGTGTGTGTGTGTGTGTGTGTGTACTAGTTAATGCTTACCCGTTGTGCTGTAAAAGAGAGGGAGTTGGTTGGTATGTGTGTGGTTGTACGAATAGATAAAGCCTTGTGTGTGTGTGTGTGTGTGTGTGTGTGTGATATCCTGTTTTGGTAACCATGATGCAATTGTGTGATGTTGAATGAGTAGGCTGTGAACTCTTGTTTTGTGTGGCGTCGTGTGCATGTTGATTCTATGTGTGTGTGTGTGTGTGTGTGTGTGTGGTATTGAATATGGGCTGTGGGGAGAGGAGGGGAGAGTAAGTAAGTAAGGAAGGAGAGGAGAGGTGAGGGGAGGGGTAGAGATGTAACGGATAGAAAGGGGAGGTACTCGGCGGTAGGGAGATAGTATTATTATTATTATTATTATTATTTATATATGACGGGGAGGGAGATAGGGAGGATCACGTGATCAGAAAGTCACATGGCCGCTACTCACTCAGTGTTGCCACATCTCGTAGGACAGAACCTCCCCAGGCCAAAACAAACAACCACAACACCAGTATCACAAGAGTAGCCTACTGGGTATAGTATATTATTATGATCTTGAACCACAATTTCATTTGTGTATTTACTCGTATATGTGAACTAAGTTGGGAATCATAGAATAGATATTGTATATACCTTGTCTCATAATAGCTGACCAAGGCCTTCTATCTGTATGTGGGAGGAGAACTTGCTCAAAACCCGTCCAGTATCGAGAGAAATAGCCTAATCTGTACACCCTTCCCCAATTCACCTCAAACCAACACTGTATTGTGGTTGTTATTCCTCTCCTTCATCCACATTCCCTTCAACTCTCTCTACTCTATTAATGAAGTAATGTCGTCATCCTTTGGTCTTCATGTCTCGCCTTGATGAAGAGGAAGTTATATGTGTCATTATATATGTGACCTTTTGGTTCATATGTGCTGCCCCTGCCTAACATTTTCCTGACCCCAGCCACCACCCATTTACTGACCTCAACCCCAACCACACCACACCAACCAAACTCCAACACCACCACACCACCCAAACTCCAACACCACCACACGACTATGTTTGACCCACACCACATCAATACTGACTTCACTATACCATCCTAACTCCAACACCACCACACCACCCAAACTCCAACACCACCAAACCACTATGTTTGACCCACACCACATCACTACTGACCTCACTATACCATCCTAACTCCAACCACACCACACCACCCAAACTCCAACCCCACAACACCACTATGTTTGACCCATACAACATCATTACTGACCTCACTATACCATCCTAACACCAACCACCCAAACTCCATTTACACCACACCACAACTGACCCTACCTAACCTAACTTTATCCTTGCTTCCACTCACTACCTTACCCTTTCCAACCAGCCTCACTCTCTCTTGACTATTGACCCTCTCCTCCCCCTCTTTTCCCCCCTAGACTCTGCCAGAAACAATGCTTCTTCGGTACAGGCTGTTGTTGTTTGATTTGTGACACGATATAAAAGCCTCGGGCAGCTTCCAATAGTCTGACAAGAAACACTGCTTGCACGTTCGTCATTACAGGATTGTGTGCGTGTGTGGGATTGTGTGTTGGTGATGGAGGGGTTGTGATTGTCTAAAACACAAAGGCGTGATACAGGTTAGGTTCATTGTGTGTGTGTGTGTGTGTGTGTGTTTGTGTTTGTGTGTGTAAAAGTTCATATTCATTTCACTACGACTAGTATCACTCTAAGTTAGCTTTCCCTGACGCCACCACCACCACCACCACCAACACCAACTTTCCCTACTGTTACAACTACCACTTTCACCAACACCACCACTAACCAATATCATTACCGTCAGTACTTGCACCACACAGCCCACTTCCTCTTTACCAATTAATGTGACAGGCAACCGTATTCTAGCAAGATGTTTTTTTTTTTCCCTACCAAAATTGCACCGATTAATTTCTAAGTGATATAGACTTAGAAACACGTGTGTCGCGTTCATTGCAGTGTTGATATATTGCAGATACACATTTAGTTGTGTACATTTTAGGTGTTGTTTCTGATTTACCATTGAATAGAAACGATTCACCAACGGCACCCCATTGTAACCACACCTGGACACGAACTTGAGGAACCTGTGACATTTGATCGTCTCGAGTTTTTAGTTAATGAAGGATTTGATTGTCTTGAGGAGTTTGGGAATTCTAGTTAGCTTAGTGATATCAGCCTTAACTAACGGTAGGAAATGTGAATCCTGTCGAGGTTACCCTGTCTGTCTGTGTGTCTGTCTGTGTGTCAGTCTTTGCGTGTAGGTACTTACAGTTGCCTTGTTTTTACTCCTGGTATAACGGATCACTTGTTGTTGTATTGTTTTCATCTGGCTTCATGGGGTTTGTTTAGTTTTCATCTGGCTTCATGGGGTTTGTTTATATATATGACGTCATCAGTGTATCTTTTTATGTGGTGTCAAGGGTTTGTTGATATATGACGTCATCGGGGGTTTGTTTATATGTGACGTCATCCAATGTTTGTTTACATGTGACGTCATCTGGGTTTGTTTATATTACGTCATCAAGGTTTGTTTACAAGTGGCGTTTTCAAGGTTTTGTAAAATATGACGTCATCAAGGATTTCTTTACACATGAAGTCATCAAGGTGTTGCTCAAGTGTGTGTAGCGTCATGAAGGAAGTGTGGGAAGTACCGTAGCGGATTCCTCATGACTGGTGTGTGTGTGTGTGTGTGTCTCGTGGCTGCCTAGGATTGGTAGGTTGCCCCATGACGTGGCTGGTGACGTCATCGATTGTTTACCACTGCGCACAGACTTTGAAGGATACGTGAAGAAATAGTCAGCCTGAGAGAGAGAGAGAGAGAGAGAGAGAGAGAGAAGTTTTGGCGAGGTTAGAAGTATGGTATTATCTTGTCACTTGACGGTTGAGAAGAGTGAGAGATGATGGTGATGCAGTGTGGGGAAATGTGTTGGGGATATGGTGGTGGTGGGAGGATGTGTTGGGGATGGGGTGATGGTGGGGGAGGAATGTGTATGGGTTGGGGTGATGGTGTGGGGATATGGTGGTGGTGGGAGGATGTGAAGGGGTTAAGGTGATGGTGTGGGGAAATGTGTTGAGGATATATTGGTGATGGTGGTTGTGGGGAGAGGATAGTGGTGATGTAGGATAGAGTAGTAGTTATGGTGGTGATGGTGGTTGTAGTGTTGATATAAAATAAAGATGATGAAGAACAGGGAACAACAACATCAATAACTATTTGATTAATGGTGGCAGAGGGAAGTCGTAATGTTAATTAATATGGGAAAGTGGTTACGTTGGTAGTGTGGATACTACTGGCACGAGTAGTAGTAGTAGTAGTAGTATGAGTAGTAGTTGTAATAGAAGAAATAGTAGTGTTGTAGTGTAGTAGTAGTAGTAGTACGAGTAGTAGTTGTAATAGAAGAAATAGTAGTGTTGTAGTGTAGTAGTAGTAGTACGAGTAGTAGTTGTAATAGAAGAAATAGTAGTGTTGTAGTGTAATAGTAGTAGTAGTACGAGTAGTAGTTGTAATAGAAGAAATAGTAGTGTTGTAGTGTAGTAGTAGTAGTACGAGTAGTAGTTGTAATAGAAGAAATAGTAGTGTTGTAGTGTAGTAGTAGTTGTAATAGAAGAAATAGTAGTGTTGTAGTGTAGTAGTAGTAGTACGAGTAGTAGTAGTAATAGAAGAAATAGTAGTGTTGTAGTGTAGTAGTAGTAGTACGAGTAGTAGTTGTAATAGAATAAATAGTAGTGTAGTAGTGTAGTAGTAGTAGTACGAGTAGTAGTTGTAATAGAAGAAATAGTAGTGTTGTAGTGTAGTAGTAGTTGTAATAGAAGAAATAGTAGTGTAGTAGTGTAGTAGTAGTAGTACGAGTAGTAGTTGTAATAGAAGAAATAGTAGTGTTGTAGTGTAGTGGTAGTAGTAGTACGAGTGGTAGTTGTAATAGAAGAAATAGTAGTGTTGTAGTGTAGTAGTAGTAGTACGAGTAGTAGTTGTAATAGAAGAAATAGTAGTGTTGTAGTGTAGTAGAGGTAGTACGAGTAGTAGTTGTAATAGAAGAAATAGTAGTGTAGTAGTAGTAGTAAGAGTAGTAGTTTTAATAGAAGAAATAGTAGTGTTGTAGTGTAGTAGTAGTCGAAGTAGTAGTAGTAGTAGTAGGTGAAGGTGGGAGTGATGGTGTGTAAACAAGATGTGTCATAGGAATGTGAGAACAATACCTATTTGTTGGAGGTATAGTACGAGTCAAGGTGTGTGTGTGTGTGTGTGTGTGTGTGTGTGTGTGTGTGTGTGTGTGTGTGTTAGAGAAAGGGAGAGGGATGGAGGGAGTTCTTGCAATATGTAAACATCAGTGAATAACGCCACGAAGCAAGACCTATTCCTGGGTCCGACATGCCAGCCAAGAGAGAGAGGGAGAGAGAGAGAGAGAGAGAGGGCGGGAGAGACTCTTGTGTGTGTGTGTGATACCTAATAACCATCACAGTCATGTTATGTCCAGGAAATTCTCATAGTTGACTCCCACGACGACTGTTCCTTGAATTGTTTGTATTTACAATTAAAGACACAACGGAAAGTGGAAAATTGCCAAGAGTTGAAAAAGTAGGATACGCGAGAATGGATGGAGGTACAGTAGGGGAGGCAGATATTGGTGGCCATGTTGGAAGGGACGAAGGCGGGGAGGAAAAAAAAAAAGTTGTATGTGTATGTGAGAGAAAGTTGTCTGGCTGGGTCGTGGGTTGACCTGACATAGCCTGGAACGGGAGGTCATGTGTTGTAGATTTAATGTGAGAGAGAGAGAGAGAGAGAGAGAGAGAGAGAGAGAGAGAGAGAGAGAGAGAGAGAGAGATATTAAGCAGTTGGTTGAATGGTTGTGGACCTGTGTGTGTGCGGCATACTGAGCAATAACTTGAATGGTTGTGGACTTGGTAGAGTGTGTGTGTGTGTGTGTGTGGGGTAGAGTGAAAGGGACGTTGTGTGTGCGTGTAGGAGGGAGAGTATATACAAACACCGTCATGGCCATCACACCATGTTAGGCAGTTCGTTCCAAGTTGTGAAGGGTTTGCAAGGAAGTCTGACCAACGTAAGAATGGGAAGTATTAGGAATGACATAAGTATAGGAGGATGGAAGACACAAATGACAAAAGGTATGAACGAGTTAGTGAAAGTTTCGTAATGTGTGTGTGTGTGTGTGTGTAATACTAAGAAGTTGGTTGAATGGTTGTGGACATGGTAGAGTATGTGTGTGTGTTGTCATACTGAGAAGTTAATTGAATAGTTGTGAACCTGATAGTGTGTGTGTGTGGTGTCATACTGAGAAGTTGGTTGAATAGTTGTGGACCTTGTATGTGTGTGTGTGTGTGTGTGTGTGTGTGTGAGAACTTTACTAGCATACAGTAACACGTCATGGTAACCTTAAGGGGAGAAACTCCTGACGGATATACTGGATGGTTGCTAAATCCTTCAAACTTTATCATGAAACAGATTGCCTATGAGTAACATTCGGGTGTTTTGTTTCCTAGGATTGTTAGGAGGAATTAATAGTCCTTCCATTTACAAATACTAGTTTCTCCCTTAATTAACAAAAGGTTGCTTGTATTATTAGTGACGTAAGGAAGTGAAGCGTGTACAACTTTTCCCCAGAGAACGAATGCTTATGATGGGTTTGTAAAGGGAGGAGTATTACAGATAGGGTAATAAGATAAAACTGAAAAGAAATGAGAGCTAGGAGTATAAGATATAATACAATAACTGAAGAGATTGCATGGAGTAAGAAAGTCATGGTGTACGGTGTGTGTGTGTTTGTTTTATCCTGATGAACAGTTTTTAAATATAGGATAGAGTCGATCGTTAAAAGGACTGGCTTCAGAACTCGTAGTAGAGAAATTTGGTAAACAAGTAAGGAGAGAGAGAGAGAGAGAGAGAGAGAGAGAGAGAGAGAGACCTTTTGAGGTGAAGGACTCGAGAGGATTGATGTTTGAAATTCTAACTTTATGAGTGTATGTACTTTTTCAGTAGGATGAACGTACCACTGAAGTGCGTAAGTAAATATTAAAGCAACATGCATGAGTACTTACACAAACTTACACCACCATTACTATAAACAACAATAACAACCACCACCACTACCACTACTACTACCTCCACCACCTCTAGAGCATCTGCTGGCTTGAAAACCTGCGTCACAAGACATTGATTCTCATTGGTGGTAAACGGAACCGGGGTGCGGCGGTGCCAAGTCTATGCGAGGGTGCCTTTGTTTACGTGTACGAGTTGCCGGTTAATGTTTTTGTCGCATTTTGCTCAGTAATCCATAACACTCGATGATTCATATACATCCAATTTTATTATAAAGATAAAACAAACCTGTATTTTCATAGATATTAAATAACATCATCTATATTTTAAATGTTATTCGTTGTTATTATGAGTAAGAATCCTTCTAGTCACACTTGGTTCGATAAGTAACTATTATATGTAAACACTCGATTACATATTATAGTCACATAGAAGCAGTACAAATATAGTTTCTTCTAGAAGCTAACACAGTCTCCATCCTGTCTCGTCTCTCTCTCCCTCTCTCTCTCTCTCTCTCTCAAAATACTATTAGATTCATGTAGATCTACACAGTAACATTAAATAATTCGTGCAACATTTGTATATAGTTTTCCTATTATTTCAGAGGTGCTCATTAAGCATGCGTTGGAAGTACAGTATATAGGAAAAACAAATTATTCCGTGTGTGGTGATGTTTGGCAGCCCAGGCTGGGTGAAGTTATCATGTAATGTTTTTGTAGCAAGGAGTGGATCATTAATACTTGCTAGGGGCCGCGTGGTTGGGGCGGAGGTGTATATGTTTTCTGTTATTATTTTATTCTTATTTAAGCCTGTATAAAAGTTAGACATGCCCTGTTTATTTATATATAAAGTTGGACATAGAATATTAAAATCACAGTTAGAAATCTAGATGGATGTGAATGATTTCCTGTCATTATCATCTGTTGTTTGTCCCATGAGGTTATTCTGTTGATAACGTAGAGTAATAATTATGACTCGAATAACCTTTGGATGTGAAGAGCATTTCCGGCCGACAATGAATAATTATTGGATGATCATATGAAAACAACAATGTACTGTATAATAATGTGACGTTTTGTTGTTGGAGGGATAAAATGTCGTGTTTTGGTCGTCATGCATTCGTAATTGTCATGTTTTGCTGATTTATCTTGAGAGTAATACATAGAAGTGTTGTGCGTTTCATTACAGACATCAACTACCTTCCACCAACACAGCTCTCGTCACACCCTGTTTATATTGTAGGTAGCCTAGTAGTCCCCTCCCCCCCCCCTCCTCTCTCTCTCTCTCTCTCTCTCTCTCTCTCTCTCAAGGCTACTATCACTCCCACAATATAAATGAACCTTGTATTAGTAATTTATTCCTTGTCAAATGTACGTTTCGCTCTTTTAGGTTTTGCAACTGATATGGGAAGACTGAATCCTTGTACACAATTTAGAGGAATAAAAAAAATAATATTAGATAGAGGTTTCTCCTTTATGTACTCACTCTCATGTAAAAAAACAAACAAATATACTATGTGTCAACTGCAATATACAATCACACGACTAGAAACTGTGAA
This sequence comes from Petrolisthes cinctipes, assembly GCA_033782935.1. Lineage (NCBI taxonomy): Eukaryota > Metazoa > Arthropoda > Malacostraca > Decapoda > Porcellanidae > Petrolisthes > Petrolisthes cinctipes. The sequence continues at coordinate 86,834 of JAWQEG010003113.1, read as the reverse complement.
AACCTCATACCCACTCACCACCACCACCACCACCTTGAAATTACTGGCCCCCACTACCTGTGCTGATCACTCAAGGGTAACTTTCTCCCACTCTAAGGCCACACGTATTGGCTGTTCCTGTGACTGGTGTGTGTGTGTGGTTAACTGAGTGTTGTGTTTGTGTGTGTGGGGGGGGGGGGAGGAGTATCTGAGTGGTCGTGTGTATGTGTGGTGTGGGTAACTGTGTGTGTGTGTGTGGTTAACTGAGTGTTTGTGTGTGTGAGGGAGGGGGGGGGGGGAGTATCTGAGTGGTCGTGTGTGTGTGTTTGGTGTGGTTAACTGTGTGTGTGTGGTTAACTGTGTGTGTGTGTGGTTAACTGAGTGGTCATATGTGTGTGTGTGTGTGTGTGTGGTTAACTGAGTGGTCATATGTGTGTGTGTGTGTCCCCTTCTCTGATGGATGTAATAGTCATGGGAACGTAACTCGTAGTTGTGTCAATGTTGGAAGTCGCCAAGGTAAACCATATTGCTAAAGTAGATGTAAAAATAAATAAATTGTTATTAATATATTGGTGTACTGCAGGGAAGGTAGGAGATAACATAGTAGGAGGAGAGGGTAGTAATGAAGGTAGGAGAAAGGAAGAGGATAGGCAACAGGAAGAGAGAGAGAGAGAGAGAGAGAGAGAGAGAGAGAGTGTGAGAGCGAGAGAGGAAGCAGTCTGTGGTAGGAGGAAGAGGGTAATGAGGATGGATGGATGGAGGGGAGAGAGAGAGAGAGAGGAAGGAAGGGAGTGAGTGAGTGGAGGGACATACTACTAACCTTGCAGTCAACCACACTACACCGTCACCACAACAAGGCCTAGCTAAAACACACACACACACACACACACACACACACACACACACACACACACACACACACACACACACACACACACACCTTCCTCATATCATTTCCTAAAACAACAGGGCAGGGTATCCACACTATGGCGTGGTGATATTAATATTTTTTCTATTCTTATCAAAGGAAAACACACGGGCTGAACAAATGAGTGGATGGGTGGAGAAGGGAAAGGAATATTGGAGAAGGAGGAAAAATGAGAGGAGGAGGAGGAGGAGGAGAAAGAAGAGAAGGGCTGAACAAATGGGTGGAGGTGGAGGAGAGGTCGGCCAGCCAGGATCAATACACAGCCTAGGGAAGAAGGGGTAAGGAAGGAGGAAGAACAACTAAGGAAGAAGGGGGTAAAGAAGGAGGAAGAACAAGGAAATTACCAATACTTTATGGGATGAAGAGATGGACAGGAAGAAGAGGTAGTAGATACAAGAGAAAAGGGGAAAGACGAGTATATACAAAGGACTTTCATACAGCAACACACCTATTGGTTCATACGAGGCTGTTTAATTATAGATAGGTTGAATATTACAACAGAATACAAACAGCAGCAGACCTATTGGTACTTACGATAGGTACTGTTTAGGTCTAAGCTACAAACTACTAAAAGAGAGAATGGATAGAGAAGTGGAAGGATACTCTACTGGGCTGAAGGGAAGTCTGATATTAAAGATGGAAGAAATGAAGGAGAAGAAAGAGAAGGTGAGAAAGAGGATTACAAAGATTCATACACATCACAACTCTCGAGTTTCAAATGGAAGGAGGGATTCTGTTTTCTGGCATAGTTTGGAGGAATCATCAATCACCCTCCAGTTATAAGCAAAAAGCAACCCTTACCACATTACTGTATCAACAACAACAACAACTGTATCATATTACCATTTAAATTAACACACTAGAAACGAGTTACAACCCCCTGGCCTACGTGTAAAATTGATAGAACGACCCCTTAGTTACCCCCAAACTAACAGAGCTGTAGCGTATATATACAATAGAGTACAAACCCCCTCTGGCCACGTGTAAAATTGATAGAACGACCCCCCCTTAGTTACCCCCAAACCAAACAGAGCTGTAGCGTATATACAATAGAGTACAAACCCCCTTGGCCACGTGTAAAATTGATAGAACGACCCCTTAGTTACCCCCAAACCAAACAAAGCTATAACTAATAGAACGAGGCCCCAATATATATAGTGTATGTTTTCCCCACCAGTCAACACGCGAGATATACATTAGGGTGGACCTTGTATTGGTTGGTCCCCTTGACTACGCTTCACTTGTCAATACTTCCTTCACCTTTACACTGCCACAAAACCCAAAGATATTAGTAACCTCTTAATTAATAGTACTCATCATCATCATTAGAGTACATCTATTTCTTTCACGCTTCGTCTACCCACTCTACCCACAACATTAACTTTCAATATTACATACAGGCCTTTTGAGTACATCTGTTTCTTTCACGCTTCGTCTACCCACAACATTAACTTTCAATATTACATACAGGCCTTTTGAGTACATCTGTTTCTTGTACATAATATAACCCCTTCTACATAATATAACCCTTCAAGAATACTGGCCTTAGTTTATTAGAGTACTTGTGTTTTTCTACGCCTCGTATACACACATAACTTCTGACATTGTTGTTTATTTATTATACCTGTTTTTAGCACCAGTCTCTGCCATGCCCGTCAATATTGTCTATGGTTGTGTTTATATCTGTCTGCATCACCTATAATATTATCCATGATTATATTAGACTGATGATATATTCTGTACTGTACCGGATTTTTATTGTTTATTGCACACGTGTCCACCCCACTGTTATTCATTATTATACCTGCCAATACTGACCTATTTACTAACCCTATATATACTACCACTGTTCTTGGGTCCTCTATACTACACTTATTACACATGTACAGTTGGGGAATAATGTATCTGAACACTGTTGGCGACTTCTGGCAACATCTACAAAAGTAAACACATCAATGAGAGAAAGTATTTATGAATTGAAGGATAACTTTTATTTCAGTGTCTGTGGTTAGTCGACGTCACCCAATATCAGTTATCCTTATGTAGTAATGAATAAATGTTGTCTATTACTAACGTGTTTATCACTGACATTGTTACCAGAAGCCGTCAACGGTGTCCAGATACTTTGTTCCCCAACTATACCAACCACATGTATCCACTCCTGCCTCTAAACCAGCTGTCTCTATCCCCTACAGATGTCAGAGGTCCTGCGAGGAATGACTGGCGACAGTGGCTCCCTCCTCACACTCGTAAGTATAAACTATGACAATATAAGAAGGAATAAAAGGACAGCTAGTAAAAACATACTCACTGGAGAAATACGATAAATTGTAACTGTAAGGAGAGAATGGCGAAAGGAATAATAAAGCAAAGGAAGCAAGATAAAATGTGTCAGGGAGAAAGGAAGAGAATGGATGAATAAAAATGAATTGAAAAAGAATTGAACACAAAGAGAGAAGCACAAAAGAAAACGCTTACAAATATATATAACCTGATAGCTGGAGTGAGGAATAGTATTTAGGGCAGCCTATACGTGGAAAGCTGTCTGTTGTAGAGTTGTGAGAAAAGGAGGAGTGGGGGGGGGGGACAAGTGTTTAGTAGTGTGTATGTGTGGGGGGGGGGACAAGTGTTCAAATAGTGTGTATGGAGGGGGACAAGTGTTTAGTAGTGTGTATGGGGGGGGGACAAGTGTTCAAATAGTGTGTATGGAGGGGGACAAGTGTTTAGTAGTGTGTATGTGTGTGTGTGGGAGGGGCGAGTTTAGGGGTAGGTGTGGGGGGGGACGAATTTAGATGTGTGTGTGTGTGTGATGTTTTGAGCAAGAATTCAACTGGGTACGGACGGGGGATGGGCGGAGCTGCGAGTTTGTGCGAAGGGTAAGTTTTGGGAGTGATTGATCAGGATAGCGAGGAGGAGGAAGGCTGAAGCTTAAGGCCTGTTGGGGGACGGGTTTGAGAGAGAGAGAGAGAGAGAGAGAGAGAGAGAGAGAGAGAGAGAGAGAGAGAGAGTGAGTGAGTGAGTGAGTGAGTGAGTGAGTGAGTGTGTGTGTGTGTGTGTATGGGAGGGAGGGAAGGAGAGTATAACTATGAATATCAGTGAAAAAGACAAAGAGAAGAGGAGGGTTCTATTTGTGTTGTGAGATAAAGAAATAGTACGTGAGGGATGCTGATGTACACACACACACACACACACACACAGAGAGAGAGAGAGAGAGAGAGAGAGAGAGAGAGAGAGAGAGAGAGAGAGAGAGAGAGAGAGAACATGTTTACAGACCTAGATGGTAAAATATTAGTCTTAAGGGTATGGTCAAGGCTGTGGGGAAAGATGGAGCTGAGTTGAGGAATGTTGTTGTGGTGGTGACTAGGTTACTATAGTATAGAAGATCAGGGCAAAAGGGGCCAGCTTCACTATAGACGTATATATGAATGAGGGAGGCTTCAGTAATCACCCAATGAATCCTCCAAACTATGACACGAAACAAATTCACCTTTTAATACTTCTGAGGTGATTTGTTTCGGATGCTTTCTCAAATAGTTTGGAGGAATCAGTAGCCCTCTTAATTCACCAAAAAGATATTCTCCCATTAAGTCTAAAAATTGAACTAAATACAGCCACAATAAGACACTGGTTTGGAAGTAAGGAGGAGCTCGTAAGAAGGGAAGTTACGAATCAGACTTCCAAAATAAATTACTATAAAGAATAAATAACAAGAATGTGTAAAAGAACGTTGTTGATTAGGTATATAGAGAGGAGTGTGAGGGTGTGAAGGAGAAACTATACGATACGGAAACTCGTATACGGGAAATAAGAGTGTAGCAACAACAGGCCTAAATAATTATTGTATTTGTGGTTTCCTTATTTCTTGTTGTCCTCCACCAGCCATTACTCCCCTCCCCTCCCCTCCCCTTCCCTTCATCTCCCTTCCCTTCATCTCTCTCCCCTCCCCTTCATCTCCCTTCCCTTCCCTTCATCTCCCTCCCCTCCCCTTCCCTTCTAGCTTCCATTCATCTCCCTCCCCTCCATTACGCCACTCCCCTCCCCTTCTCTCTTTCCTTCATCTCCCTTCCCTTCCAGTTTCCCCTTCCCTTCATCTCCCTCCCCTCCCCATCCCTTCAACTCCCTCCCCTCCATTACTCCACTCCCCTCCCCTTCTCTTTCCTTCATCTCCCTCCCCTCCCCTTCCACCATCCATTACTCCCCTCCCCTCCCCTTCTATCTTCCCTTCATCTCCCTCCCCTCCAGTTCCCCTTTCCCTCCCCTTCCCTCTTCTCTTCTCTTCCCTTCATCCCCTCCAGTTCCCTCTTTCCCTCCCCGACACTCCACTCTCCTTCTATCTCCCCTCTATCCACCCACCTCTTCCCTTAAACTCCACTCTCTTTCTATCACCCCTCCATCCACCCTACCCTCCTCCCCAACTCTCTCCACCCCTCTCTCCACTCACCTCCCCACTCTCTCCACTCACCTCCTCCACTCTCCACTCACCTCCCCCACTCTCTCCACTCACCTCCCCCACTCTCTCCACTCACCTCCCCCACTCTCTCCACTCACCTCCCCCCACTCTCTCCACTCACCTCCCCCACTGACGCCCCCCCCCACCCGCGTTTCAAGGCTCACTGGGACTCTCTAAACAGGTATAAATAATTACAGGGGTGCACAGGTGTTATAGCCCCACCCCCACCCCAACCCCCAACCCCCTACACACCCCTCCACTGCAAACCCCTACCATCACCACCACCACTACTACTACTATCACACACCTCCACTCTTGTAACCCCCCACCCCCTCCCCCCTCCTCCACTCCTGTAACCCCCCACCCCCCTCCCCCCTCCTCCACTTCTGTAACCCCCCACCCCCTCCTCCTCCACTCCTGTAACCCCCTCCCCACCCCCCCACCCCCACTGCTGTAACCCCACCCTCCTCCACTCCTGTAACCCCCCTCCCCACCCCCACTGCTGTAACCCCACCCTCCTCCACTCTTGTAAACCTCCCCTAGCAGTGTAACCCCCTCCCCACCCTTCCCCCCACCCACCACTTCTGTAACCCCACCCCCAACCCCCCTCCACTCCTGTACCCGAGTCAAGGTAAACAAGTAACGCTCTGTGCCTTGAAGTGGTGATGGTGGTCTTCTCATTATTTGGGTACAGTACAATTGACACCACTTATAACTTGTACTGTCAACATCTCCCACAGTACAATTGACACCACTTATATTTGGTACAGGAATTAAAGAGGACTGACTGTCAATATACAACTTAATCGAATTCCCTCCCATAGTACAATTGACACCACTTATAACTTGTACTGTCAACATCAGCCACAGTACAATTGACACCACTTATAACTGGTACAGGAAAGAGGACTGACTGGCAATATACAACTTAATCGAATTCCCTCCCATAGTACAATTGACACCACTTATAACTGCATGGTACTGTCAACATCTCCCACAGTACAATTCACACCACTTATATTTGGTACAGGAAAGAGGACTGACTGGCAATATACAACTTAATCGAATTCCCTCCCATAGTACAATTGACACCACTTATAACTAGTACAGGAAAGAGGACTGACTGGCAATTTACAACTTAATCGAATTCCCTCCTTCATTAGTTAGTAGACTTTGGAAGGGACTGACTGACAACACTGACAGGACTAGTAGTTGTAAGTGCTGGTAACTGTACATTGGAGGACTACCGGTTCCTCCAAACTTACTTATTATGCCTGGAAACAAATCAACCTTGATGTTACCAATTGCCGATCTGTTTCGTACAATAATTGGGGGAAAATATTATTATTATTATTATTTTTATTTTATTTATTTTTATTATTATTATTATTATTATTATTATTATTATTATTATTATACATTGGTTCATTGGGGACGATTTTAGTTTATAGTTTAACTCCAATAGAGATAATTTAATGATAAACATTTGTATTTAATATATTGTTAGTGTAATTTGAGAACCTGACTATTCTATTCGGTTAAACTCCCCATCATGTTTTTATTATTACTTATGATTGGTCAAAATAATGTACTCTTCAGTCAGTCAGTCACTACATTCACTCGTACCCAACACGACTTTCACTTCTCCCTTATACTCATATCTTGATGTAGTCTTGTACTATCTTTACCACCATATAATTTATGTTTTTATAAGGGGATGGTAGTACACTTTTGGTACATTAGAACGCCTTGATTCCTTCAAAGCACTGTATTAACTTCAGGAAACAGGACCAGATTAATAAAAATAAAGGTGGTCTGTTTGTTGCCTGGAATAGTTTGGTGTATTGAGTTGGTACTGCATCAGATTTACCACCAACACTGACTGTACACTCGTGGTACGTAATATCTAACCAGAGACGAACGACAGGCACCATACATACCCTGCATTCGAACTAAGCCTCTATAGGTGTACTGGATGGGCAAAGGAGCAATACCAGGCGATTCGAAGCTTTCTGCTCCTCACACTCTGGTCAGAAATTATGTATCACGACTGTACTTCCCCCCCCTCAGTATTCTTCAACTGTCCCTCCTTTCATTTTATTTCCTTCCTGCTTGCTGTCACACACCTCTATCACCTTTCTCTGACGCTATATGACCTCGCTGTTGCGGCGCCTAATATCAATCAATCAATCCCCCCTCAATACTCAGTCGTCCTTCTGATGCGATCCCCCTCCCCCCACAACACACAAAAACAATGCCCTACACCACCACCACCACCACCTGGAAACTCTCTCTCTCTCTGTTATGTTTTGCTGCCTTATCATATCAAGTCAATGCATATCAAGGTGAGGTTGTACAGTCACCAGCCTTAAATAAGTATCCAAGTCTTGTTGAAGTTTGGAATCATCTGACTTAACAATGATCCAGTTACAACGCTTATTATCCTGTCTCATACATACTTTGCTGCAGATCTATTTTAAGGGGGCAGTACTTTGTTGGTAATCTGAAACAAATGAATCCTCCAAAGTATACCAGGAAACAGGACCAGATTAACAAAACTAATGATGGCCTGTGGCTTGGAATAGTTTGGAGGAATCAGTAACTTGCTCCAGATTTATGAACATTGTACTCTCCTATTAATAATACTCTAGCAGGCTATTCCAAGCAGTACTGAATACTAATTATGGCCCCCATGACTGTACCTAAACGTTTACATTCAGTCCATTGCATGTTCTTCATGGGTAAATATCTGTAATATGTAACCCATTTATAATAAATTTAGAGTACGAGATAATGCTTGGACTAACGCTAAAAAATTTGAAATGTCACAAGAACAACCCCTCCCCCCATCGTCCAGTGATTGAATACATAATGATATACAGTATAGTCGTTACATGGAAATTATCAAGGCGTAATAAATAGAAACTGTTTAACTCAGTACTGTACGTAGACTAACACCAGGTGATTATATGTATCGCAGGAAACTCTCCATCATCAGTATAACTTAATGATGCAATCCTTCCCTGAAAAGAAAATTCTTTTTACCTTGGGAAACTCGAGAGTGATAAGACGTTGTGGCCCACATGTGTGGTACATTTGCCAAGGTGCCGGAACACACACACACACACACTCTCTCTCTCTCTCTCTCTCTCTCTCTCTCTCTCTCTCTCTCTCTCTCTCTGCTGGCAAGGTTGTTGCTTAACAAAAAAAAGCAAACAGGCAGGTAGAATTAAGCTGTGTCGAGGGATCCAGAAGACGGTGTAGATAGGAAGGGAAGCAGAGAGTCAGTGGGATGCAAGCGGGTACGGAAAGGATTTAGCAGGCGTGAAGGGAAGGCTGCGAGACGGACCCAGACACGCAGGCAGGCAGGCAGGCGGGAGAGATAAAAGCAATGGGATGTGAGAAGATAGAGGAGAGGAAGATGTAAGGGAGGATGTAAAAGCACCAGCAGGTAGGAGAGATATCCAAGAGGGAAAGATGGAATAAGTTGTAGGTACTAGTATGCTGTTAGAGAAGTGAGGCGAGGCAGTTTGCAAAAATATACATAGAAAAGAGGCGATAGATATTGACGAAATGCAAGCGAAGACGAGTAGGAGAGACGTAAGGGATAAAAAAAAAAAAAGAGTGAATAGGAGACTGAGAAGAGGTATACGGGACGAAAGAGGACAATGAAAAGTAAACCGAGAGTCGAGTGAGGAAGGAGAAGAGGCAAGAGGCAAAGATAGATATGGGGAAAAAGAGTTAGGATAAAAGCAGGCAGAAAGGAATAGAGGCAGCGTACATAAGAAGATAGGCGTGTATTTATGTGTTTAAGTGGGAAGAGAGAGGGCAAGTGAAATAAAGAAGGTAGAAGAGCTATATACATGTATTTAATGTGTACTGTTGGCCCTCGATATAAGGTGAGTGAACTTATCACTACTTTTAACACAGGCTCAGTAAATCGCTTAGGTTGTGTGGTAATAGAAGTGGTGATCTTCAATGAGGTACTGTAAAATTTAGAGAGAGAGAGAGAGAGAGAGAGAGAGAGAGAGAGAGAGAGAGAAAAGAAAAAAAAAAAGCGAGAGCGAGAGGGGAGAAATATATGTAGGAAGGGTGGTTGCTGCCATGAAGGGATGAAAGGAGAGAGAATTGAAGAGGATGAAAGACCACTTTAGACGCATATAGAAGACCTTGTAGCAAGAGAAGGGATAGCAAACACAAAGAAGGAAAGAAGGGATTGTTGTGAAACTGTAAGAGTGGCTTGAGTCCGAAGGGGCACCAAAGCCCTTAAAATACTTTCCACAACACTGCAGGCAATACCACCCTACGGGGAAAGGAGAAGAAAGATTACGTTATCTTTTACTAGTGGAGGAATGCAAGGAAAGCTAAGAGAGATAAGGCATACGACGCTAAAGATGGGAGGAGGAGGAGAAGGAGAAACACAACATAAATAACGGATGAGAAACTCGGAGTGGAGGGAAAGGGGAGGAGGAGAGAGGGGAGTGGGGAAAGAGATAGGAGGAGGGGGATAGGGTGGGGGGAAGGGAAGTCTGCTGAACGCAACTCCTGTTATGGTACGTTCATGGTGGAGAAAGATAGTGAGTGGAGGAAGGTTAGGTTCCATTGCTCCACCAAACATAATAATAATAATAATAATAATGACTCGTGTCCTTGTACAAACCAGGCGTAAAAGAGTTGTCTGATTATGCCTCCCAAATAATCTCCTGCAAATTAGAAGGTTATTCGTTTTTTGCTTGACGGCAATGTGAATGGAGAAAGGGAATGTATGAAGCATGTCGAGGCCCGGTGGTGTGGTTCTGCGCGGCAAGTTACCGGGCGAATGTGGAGTGACGCAACAGAAAGGAAGTGTGTCATGCCAGCACTGCCAGCCGTAGGAGTCCCTTGTTTTTACTTTGAAAATCACTATTATAGTTGTTTTTCATTTCATTACATACTTCTCCAATTGAATAAATAGTTCCTGGATTAGTATATGGTATTAATAAATCCGGGAGGATTGAATTAAGTCTGTAGTGGCATTAATTCAGCCAGTGAGGAGTAGCGATTCCCCTGCCACCTGCCGGATGACTTTGGAACTGCCTCTGTTTGTAAACAAAGGAGTCCTCGGCCCATGATGATCCCTGTCTGCGATGTTTACTTACAGCACTACCTAGTTTTTAATAATATTATGTTGCTCTAGACATGATGTTATGCCAGCTGAAGCATTTTGACTGAAAGTGAAATGCCCAGTAATCCTTTGTCTTCATCTGGTATGCAGGGAAACCAAGGCATCCCCTCTCTCTCTCTCTCTCTCTCTCTCTCTCGGATATAAATGAAGCTGAATATTTTACCATGTGGATACAGTCGCAGTGCCTTGCTTCTAAATGATTCGCGTCTTCTATAGTGTTATTGTGTGTAGTAGTAAGACATTTTCCCGAAGTCCATTCATATATGAAATATTTGATGTTGCTAGGATATAACGGAGTCTTTTAACCTCTGGAAACTGGAATGTGACACCGCCTCTCCAGTCTCCACTACCTACGTACACTTCTCTCTCTCTCTCTCTCTCTCTCTCTCTCTCTCTCTCATGCTGGGGTGGAAGGGGTGGTAGGTATAGTTCTTGTATTGATTTTGTGATCGCCTCATTCATTCACAACATCATTTCTCCTCTCAAAGTTTGTTGATAGAACTTAGTTCGTTTGCTGCCAGTGTATGTACGTTATAGGTTGCATTTTGTTTTTGTTGATGGCGTGCTTTCGTATTTGAGAGAGAGAGAGAGAGAGAGAGAAGTAACAGGAAGACACGGGAGGGAAAGTAGGGGAGCATTGGAGGAAAATAGGGAAAAAGAGAGGAAAGACAGTGGGTCTAGAAAGATATTAAGGAGGGGGTGAGATGACGAAGAATATGGGGAGAAGAAAAGAGAGAAAAGAAATGAGTGAAGAGGAAATGAGAGAAAAGGGGAAAGGAAAGAGGAGAATGATGAGAGGGTAAAGGAAGTAAGGGAGGGAGAGAAGGGGAAGGGAGGGAGAGGAGGCACCTTACTACTACGCTTTATTGATTTCCAACCTGCACGGCACTTCTAAACCCTCCCCCCATCCCTACCTACCTCTCTTCTCTCTCCCTCCCTACACTTCCCTCCTACCTCAATCCTCTCTCCCCTCCCTCCCTCCACCTCCCTACTACCTCTCTCCACCTCCCTACTACCTCTCTCCTCTCCCCCTTCCTCCACTTCCCTCCTACCTCTCTCCTTTCTCCACCTCCCTACCACCTCTCTCCTCTCCCCCTTCCTTCACTTCTCTCCTTCCCCTTTCTCTCTCTGCCTCCACTTCCCTCCTCCCCTTTCCTCTCTATACCTACCTACCTCTCATCCTCTCTCCCAGCCTCCACTTCCGTCATCCCCCCACTCTCTCTCTCTCTCCTCTCTCTCTCTCTCTCATCCTCTCTCTCTCTCTCTCTGTTATTTTCCTATCCTCCTTACCCCACTCATTTCCCCTTCTTATATTCCCTCTTCTCTGCCCATTACTTCAGTCTTGTTCTTTCTCCTATTTCCTCTTTTACTACCATTGTTGTTGGTTCCCTTTGCATTGATTTTTAAACTCCTAGGCCTGTCACCTTTTGTCTATTTGAGAGTGTGTGTGTGTGTGTGTGTGTGTGTGTGAAAAGAGAGAGGGGAGGGGGTGAAAGGTTACTATATGACGTGGTATGGGTGTCTGTCAGCTGGGAAGGCACGTGGTCACACACACACACCACACACACACACACACAATAGTAAAGGTTCAGTTGTGTAATTGCGTGGAAATACAAGAAGAGTCACAATAATGCATATATTCATTGATTCTTAATATGGTATGTTAATTGGCTTTACCGATATTATTTTTACTGCTCTTTCTCGTGGGTAATATAGTTTTGTTCTGTGTATTAGTAACATGTCAGTAAATTGTGTATATATGACTTTAGGAACAGATTAAACTCCTCTTTTTAAATAACATGTTAAAAAGCGACCGGTGTTATGTTATAAAGACAATTCATTAATGTTATAGTCACGTTCCCAGGTCTTGTATCCTAACGGCTCTAGTTTTTGTTTATATATTTTCTCTAACTAAAATAATGGTTTAAAATAATGCCTACATAAGATACAATCAAACTAGACATACCGTGATTGGCTGAAACCCGACCAGTAGTCATGATGCATCAATAATATGGAGGAATCAGTTGCTCCAGAATTACCAACACTGTAATATCCCCTTAATTTGATAACAAGGAGGCTACTGATATCTCCTGACTAGCCCACGAAACAAACTCTTTCAGTGTGGGTGGTGTTTCGTGGCACTGTTTTGGAGGATTCAGTAACCTCCAGTTATCTGACAGAGACACATGGCCCTTAAGGGGGAAGTACAATGTTGGTAAATCTGTAGCAACTGATTCCTCCAAACTATTTCAATTGACAGGCCAACCACTATTTTTTGTTAGTTCGGTCCTGTTTCCTGGCATACTTTGGAGAAATCAAGGCACTCCAATGTACCAAAGGTTTACTATCCTTTTAAGTAATCCGGACCGGGGAATAAGAGGTGTTCGAGTAAAAATGGTCCCTTCTTTCCCTTTCCTCCTCCTCCTCCAGCCAGCCAGCCATTTTGTTCACTATGTACCCAGCCAGCCAGCCAGCACGCTATTGTTGTTGTTTTGGTGGTGGTTATGGCTGTTGGTGTGTCTCGCCTGTCCTCCCTCCCTCCTGCTTCTCCTTCCCTTCTTTTCCTCACCAAACTATTATCCCTTTCTATTTCTTCACTCCCCTTCCTCATACCCTCTCCCTCACTCCTCCTGCCCCACTCTCCCTTCCCACGCTCCCTCCCACGTTCCTTCCTCCCTCCCCTCTTTTCCTCCCCAAACTGTTATCCCTTTCCATTTCTTTACTCCCCTTCCTCATGCCCTCTCCCTCACTCTCCTGCTCCACTCTCCCTCTTTTCTTCCCCCACCATCCCTTTCCATTTTTTCTCTCCTTCCTCATACCCTCTCCCTCCAAGTCCTCCTCCCCACCTTTCTCTCCCTTCTGCCCGTATGTCTCTCCTCGACTCGCCTCGCCTCGCCTCACATTTTGCTTTGGGTGGTAGACAACAGCTTCGAGCCACAATAAGCATACCCAGGTCTGCTACGAATAACACACAGGCACACACACACACACACACACATATGAAACAAACAACTGGTCCATATCATAACAAATTTATACAGCATTTCATAAAGAAGATTCAATGAGAGTCTTCAGTGGTTGTTGAAATAGACATATAAACTGGTCGTGATTTTTCTCTTTTTGTCGACTGTATACCCCAAAAAGATTGCTATGTTACAGGGGTGTTATGTAAATGAGAGGGAGGGAGGTGCATGTGTTACGTATTGAGTGTTTTGTTTTGGTGTATTACGTAAGAGGCGAGGAACAACAACATTCTCTTGGTTCGGCTTCTACACTATCAATGAATTTTACTGCCTACGTGTGTGTGTATGTATGTATGTGTGTGTGTATACTTACGAACTCGTTGTCTGTGTATTGCGTAATTTATTGTACTGTGCCCTACATTAACTATATATGAAGGTTATATATTTTGAGTAAATTTCGAGGGCTACTGCTGACTCCTCCAAACAGTGCAACAGAACAGACAACTCAACACGGTATTCTGAAGTGTTTATTTTTTCTATTTCCTGGCATCTATAGAAGTATGGGGGAATCAGTATAGCCCTTCACTTCACTCAAACAAATACCCACCCCCCCCACTCTCCCCTTTACTTATTCTTATCATTTAGGGAGATATTGACAATTATGGTGAGTGAGATTGGAGTGAGTAGGGGAGTCGGATCTTACATAAGTGAGGCCTCGGCGTCCGTCAGTCAGTCAGTCAGTCAGTTTGTTTACATTAGGTTTGTCTCGTGATTTGAGTGGGTGGGTGACGGGTTTCTCATTGGTCGGACCTCGTGTATATATGGCATGTTGAGTGGCCTTGGTATCGGTGGTGGTGGTGGTGGTGGTGATGTTGTTTCGTAATCGTAGAGGGAGTTGTTGTTGTTGTTGTGGTGGTAATGTTTCGTAGGGATGTTGGTGATTGTGTTTCATAGTATTGATGGTGGTGATGATGCTGTTTCATAGTAGTGATGGTGATGATGAGGCTCTTTCATAGTAGTGATGGTGATGATGATGATGTTTCGTGGTGGTATTGGTGGTGATGATATTTATTTTTATTCCATATTGCGGTAATGGTGGGTTGCATTGCGTGGAGTGGAGGGGAGATAATGGAAGGTGATAGAAATATGGAGTGGAGTGGAGGGATAGACGGTTTGTGTATAGTATAGTGGTAGTGCTGTGTGTTTGGGTTTAGGGTCGATGGTAGTTATGTTAATATATCCGGTCCCACATTGTCCTCTCGCCCTATTTTCTCTCTCCCCTCTCTTCTCAATCTCCGAACCAACCAAAAAGATAAACCACTTGGCGTAGTTAAATAATATTGTATGTATCCTTGAACTAGGCCAGTGATCTCAGTCTCATCTTCTTCCAAATACAAATATCTCAGAAGAGGGAAATGTCTCCCTTTGGCGAGGAAGGCACTTTGGCGCCAAAGGTTTTCACAAGGTCGAGGAAGGCGCCAAAATGTTCACACTTACACCATCACATCAGCTTCTTGTTTTGTGTGTGTGTCTGAGAGTATGTTTGTTTGTTTGTAGGATGTATGCTTCCAGAGAGAGAGAGAGAGAGAGAGAGAGAGAGAGAGAGAGAGAGAGAGAGAGAGAGAGAGAGAGAGAGTGTGTGTGTGTGTGTGTGTGTGTGTGTGAGTGAGTGTCAGACATGTTCAAAGTAAAAGGACTCTCTCTCTCTCTCTCTCTCTCTCTCTCTCTCTCTCTCTCTCTCTCTCTCTCTCATTTCCCCTTTCCACCACCACCACCACCACCAGTGTTTTGTGTTTATATGTAACGGGCGAGCGGTGTGGTGTGGTGTGGTGTAGTACCCTCCTTCCCTTCCCCCCCATCCGCTCCGCCAAACAGCTGCCCTTCTACACCACACCACACCACACCTCGCTATAAATACTCCACTCTTATTATATAACCCCTCCAGCACCGGCACACACACACACACACACACACACACACTCTGTACTTACCTTCTGGTACACACACACCACACCTTATACTTACACAAACACACGCGTTGCCTGTACACACACACACACACACACACACACACTTGTTTGTAGTGATCGACTGGTGCGTATAATAATAAAAATGAAAATTTACATGTTCTCAGGGTTAGTATATGTACTGTACATAATATTGTGTCAGAGAGAGAGAGAGAGAGAGAGAGAGAGATTCACAACATGCTTTACTTGTTTACTGTTGTGCTGATTGATGTTGATTGCTTTGTTTACTGTTTCTCCTTTAGAGAGAGAGAGAGAGAGAGAGAGAGAATATGTGTTACCTGCGTATACAGTATCAGTATTATAGTTATCTCTCTCTTCCCTCATTATTTCCTCTATTCCTTACCTATGTTCGTGTTTTATCTTTCCTGATCTCCTTACCTCCTCCTGTATCAACTCTACTCAAGTCATCTTCTCTACTCTCCATCTCCTTCAATCATACTTGAGTCCATACGTTTATAATATATCTAGAATAAATCCCATACCGTCTCTCTACCCATAATTTCCCGCCTTTTTTTAAATTCTCCCTCCCTTTCTTTCTCTTCTCTCTGAACCTTCTTTCCACCTTTTCGCTTCTCCCCCTCAACAGACAGGCTGCCTTCCTTCAATGATGCCCTTTCCTTCCAGTTGTTGTTCCCATGCGCTCTCTCTCTCTGGCCATCATTTTATTTAGTCATGGTCTAACCAAACTCCACCACATCGTTACTGCAACACTAGGCAGGCGGTGATTGTCTCTATTTTCAGCATGGTAGCTAGCGATACGGGGAGCCAGCACGTGAACATGTCGTGGCAGTTGCGTGTGTGATGGGTGGAGCTGATAATATGCTTAGGCTACTGAAAGAGGAGATTGATTCTTTTGTTAATTGGTGATGAATTGGAGGGTTTTGTTGATTCCTCCTGACCATGCCACGAAAAAGGCTCCTTCCATAATAAAGGTGGCAATAATCGAAGGACTCATTTATCTCCAATTTTCTGACTACATCATAGGGCCCTAAATTAATTAAGGGAGGAATCTCTTGTTGGTAAATTGGAAGGCTACTGATTCCTCCAAACTATGCCAGGAAACAGAAGACCCCTGTGTTGCTAATAGGGGATCTGTTTCGTGGCATAATTTGGAGGAAACAGATTCCTTCCTTAATCCTTGTTGGTGAAATGAAGGGCTACTGATTACTCCAAAACTATATACCAGAAAACAGACTAATAGGTACTAATAGGGGGATCTGTTTCTTGGTGGTATAGTTTGGAGGAATCACAGACCTTCCAAATTCACCAACAAATAATGAATCTCCCATTAGATTGCATGGTAGTAGTGATAATGGTGATGTTATAGTAGTAGTAGTAGTGTTGGTAGGAGACTGTTTAGATTAGCTTGAGCATGGACTAACCACATGTACAGTACGATACATTTTATTGCTGTGTGTGTGTGTGTTGGATGATTATGCATACTAATGAATCATGGTTTGGCATGAATCTAGTTGTTACTTAGCCAAAAGTTTCAGTTCCATAGCGGGGTATTTTTATTATGTTTTGTCATTGTATTAACTCTGATAATTTTTCCTCAACCAAAGATGTTAATTCATTTGATGTTTCAGTGTGTGTGTGTGTGTGTGTAAGATGTTAATTAATTTGATGTTTCAGTGTGTGTGTGTAAGATGTTAATTAATTTGATGTTTCAGTGTGTGTGTATAAGATGTTAATTCATTTGATGTTTCAGTGTGTGTGTGTAAGATGTTAATTCATTTGATGTTTCAGTGTGTGTGTGCTTAAGATGTTAATTAATTTGATGTTTCAGTCTGTGTGTGTGTGTGTGTGTACAAGTTTTATGAGGCACATGATCATTACTTTTTATGCTGACGTAATTCTCTGCATAATTTATTTGTGTGTGTGTTGTAGCATAATTTATACAGTTTTGTGTGACGCAGTGTTGTAGCCCACATTTTCTCATTTGCTGAAATATTGCATCGTACAGTTTCTCAATTCATGTAATTTTGTATCGTACATTTGCTCATTTGATGTAATTTTGTATCGTACAGTTTCTCAATTCATGTAATTTTGTATCGTACAGCTTCTCACTTCATGTAATTTTGTATCGTACAGTTTCTCAGTTCATGTAATTTTGTATCGTACAGTTTCTCACTTCATGTAATTTTGTATAGAACAGTTTCTCATTTGATGTAATTTTCCATCGTGCAGCTTCTCATTTGATGTAATTTTCCATCGTGCAGTTTATCAGTTCATGTAATTTTGTATCGAACAGTTTCTCAGTTCGTGTAATTTTGTATCGTACAGTTCCTTAATTCATGATATTTTGTACCGTACATTTTCTTACAAGTTTATATTGTACAGTTACTCATTTATGAAATTTTACATGAAATTTTTACCGTACATTTTCTTACAAGTTTATATTGTTACAGTTAGGCTACTCGTTATATGAAATTTTATATCTTACATTATTTTCTGTTTATATTGGCTTCTTTGGCTTCAAGGTTGGGTGGGGCTTGTGAGGGGTAGAATGATTTGAAAGCGAGAGGGTGTTGTAGCTGCGTAGATCGCTAGCCATCTTGGGGGTAATAGTGGCGTCAATAGTAGCGTCACATCATTGGGGCGGGGGGGGGGGGGGTTGGCGCCTTAGTGGGTAGAGGTGGTAAGGGGGGGTGGGGTTAGGGCTGTATAGACTCACTTTTATATTACTGGGTGAGGGTGGTAAGTTGGGTGGGGTAGGGCTGTATGGACTTACTTTTATATTATTTTTATTATTATTATTATTATTATTATTATTATTATTATTATTAGCGAAACTGTACGTACCGGCTCCCTTACTAAAAAGTCTTGGCATATTTTTCGATAAGTGTAATGCAATCCAAGAACAATTAATTACACCAAGCATTTACATTACGGCACTATAAAAATTCTAGGTGCTTATCCATGTACATACAACTTTAATTACACCAAACATACACCAAATTATTATACACAACTAGATTCTTATTACGTATCCACAACGTATAACACTGGAATATAATATGTAGGCGAGAAAAACGTGTATTCAAGGTAGTATTTTGTTTATGTATTGTAAGGGGATTTATTTTAGATATTCTCCTGTATTATGTTTGGGCAAGAAGTGGTAAGTGTTTATGGGATTCCTAGAGGCTCTCATCAGACATTCAAAGACGATGAGGAAAAGTAAATAAGGAAAAACACAATGATGGTGCAATAGGAAAAGGAAGATAAAGCAAACAGGAAAAGGAGGAGGAGGAAGAAGGGGAGGTACAGACAGAAGAGGAGGAGGAGGAGGAAGGGGAGGTACAGACAGAAGAGGAGGAGGAGTAGGAGGAGGAGGAAGGGGAGGTACAGACAG
Source organism: Petrolisthes cinctipes (assembly GCA_033782935.1). Taxonomy (NCBI): domain Eukaryota; kingdom Metazoa; phylum Arthropoda; class Malacostraca; order Decapoda; family Porcellanidae; genus Petrolisthes; species Petrolisthes cinctipes. The sequence continues at coordinate 67,968 of JAWQEG010003113.1, read as the reverse complement.
TAGAAGGAGGAGGAGGAGGAGGAGGAGAGGGTTAAAGAACTCACCAAGGACACTCAGCGGCCCTCACCTCTGCCTCCTCCTCCTCCTCCAACTGTTTCTCCTTCTCATTCAATAACTCCATCTTTTCCCCTCTCTCTCTCTCCTTTTCTCCTCCCTTATCCTTTTTCCCTCCCTTTCCTATTTCCCACCCTTTCCTTTTCCCCTCTCCTTTTTCCCTCCCTCTCCTTTTCCCCTCCCTCTCCTTTTCCCCCTCCCTTTCCTTTTCCCCTCTCTTTCTCTTTCCCCTTCCTTTCTCTTCTTTCCCTCTTCCCTTCCCCTTTTCCCTTCCCTTCTCTCCTCTTTTCCTTCCCCCCCCCCCACCTCTCTCGTTTTATCTCCTCCTTTTCCCTTCCTTTCTATCGTGTATTTTGCTTCATCGTTTAATTGTTTTCAGCAGCGCCCTTCATTAATATCTAACATTTCCTGTCCGTCCCTCTCTTCTCCATGTTATTACTTCCCTCCAGCGCTTCTCTCTCTCCCCCACCAGGCCAACGAGCTGCTCCTCCTCTTCTTCCTCCTCCTCCTTCTCCTCCTTCTCCTCCTTCTCCTCGTGTCCGTCCGTCCCCTTCTCACTGCGCCCAACACATGACACGGTTCAAAGTTAGAGCCATTGCATTGTTATAGTGTTTGGAATGATTTTGTCAACGGTTCTGCTTTTGTGAATGCGGTGGGATTGGTTGATAAATGTGTGGGTTTCTTTTTGTGGTTATTCCGGATGTTCATGTTATTAATGCCATGTGGGAGAGATTGAGGCATAGTGGGTAGATTATCTGTACACCATTTCAAGATGTTTGGAAGGGAGTTGAGAGTGTAGGGTTTACAATGAAGGGTGAAAGTAGAAGTATATCATTTGTTAGGTAGGGTGTGGAAGGTGTAAAGGTGTCGAGTATCAGGTGGTGTGGATTGATGGGAAGGTGGAAGTATAGCGTGTGTTAAGTAGGGTGTAGGGTGTGTGAAAGGTGTCCTAGGTAGGGTGTGTGGAAAGTGTAATTAAGGTGTCGAGTATCAGGTGGTGTGGATTGATGGGAAGAATATACAACGGTGGACAAACTATAATGTAGCAAACTTTTAAATCATGTAGTAAGAAGTGTAGAAACTGTAACTTTAGAAATATGGACTCCAAAGGGCTCCTGCTGGGTCTAAATTAGTAGCTGCCTTGAAATAAATTAACAGGTTTACCGGTGCTGTGAGTCTTGTTTTATATAAATAAGATGATGCAAGGGAAGAAAGCCAAGTCGGGTGAAAGTTTCTTACACGAAATGCATGCAAAATTTAAACTGGAGTGTCGACAAACTTTTACTTCTTATAACACACACACACACACACACTTTTACTTTTTATGAGACACACACACACAAATACACACACACACACACACTCTCTTTTACTTTTTATCACACACACACACACACACACACACATACACTCTCTTTTACTTTTTATGACACACACACACACACACACACACACACACACACACACACACACACACACTCTGTTACTTTTTATCACACACACACACACACACACACACACACACTCTCTCTCTCTTTTACTTTTTATGACACACACACACACACACACACACGTGGGCCGCACAATGGACAAGGAGTGTTTGGCGGGAAATAGAGACCTCCCCTTGCCCTCTAGTTCTCCCTCCCACGTCTCCTCTTGTTTTCCCCTATACTATCTTCTTCAATGATCGTGTTCTCTATGCTTTATTCCTCTTTCTCCTCCCATTTCTCTCCTCTCTACTCTATTCCCAGTTCATCATTCGTGCCTTCCCTTCGTTTACTGTCAGTCCCTCATTCCATTCTTCCCTTTTATTCCACCTATGCATCATCCAAACCCATTTTATTTTCTTACCTACTCATCGTTCCATTCAATATCTTTTGTTTCATATATATATACCGGTTGTCCCTCCCATCCACCTTATTTGCCAATCTCCATCTCCTCCCCTTTCTAACTCTCCCCCCCTCTCCTTTCATTACATATTTTCCACTCTACCTAGTTACCTACCATCTTTCCTACCCATGTTCCTACCCCTCCTCATTTCTCCGTCCCCTCCTCCCCCCCACGCTCACTTTTTCATATCTTCCTACCCCTTCCCTCTCCACCCAACCTTCCTACCCCTTCAATCCCCACTCACCCTTCCTACCCCTTCCCTCTCCACTCAACCTTCCTACCCCTTCAATCCCCACTCACCCTTCCTACCCCTTCAATCCCCACTCACCCTTCCTACCCCTTCAATCCCCACTCACCCTTCCTACCCCTTCCCTCCACTCAACCTTCCTACCCCTTCAATCCCCACTCACCCTTCCTACCCCTTCCCTCTCCACTCAACCTTCCTACCCCTTCCCTCTCCACTCAACCTTCCTACCCCTTCCCTCTCCACTCAACCTTCCTACCCCTTCCCTCTCCACTCAACCTTCCTACCCCTTCAATCCCCACTCACCCTTCATCCCCTCTACTCACCCTTTCATACCTTCCTACCCGTTCACTCAGTCTCCCCTTCACCACCCTGCCTACTTCCCTCACCCCTAATCATTACAACAGTCCACACACCAGCGTTCTATGACATAACACCCCTACAGTCATACAGTCAGTACCCGTGAAGTTTACTGCCTGTCGAACGTATTGCACTGGAACGATATTGGACACCATGGTTACACTCACTGTCTCTTGGTGTTTACGGTATTTTGCTGGCTTGGTCTCACTCTTATGTTTGTATGATCGCAAGTTACCACCACATTCCCTACCTTGCTGATGCTGTTAATTAATAAACATGCATGACGATTATTATACTATACCTAAACTGCCTGTGTTCTCTCTCTCTCTCTCTCTCTCTCTCTCTCTCTCTCTCTCTCTCTCTCTCTCTCTCTCTGTTTTGGTCCAATAGTCTGACATAACTGAAAGATAACCTGCAGATAACCTACCGCTGTTATCACCTGTACAGGCCCCAGACTGTCTAACACACACACACACACACACACACACACACACACACACACACACATACACACACAATAAATACGTTCATTACAGTGTATTGTGGTTAGTACTGAATTGTAAGACTTCTCGCGATTTCCATTTCTTTCATTTCCCCTTCTTTTTCTCTTTCACTCAACCATCTCTCTCTCTCTCCAGTATTCCACTCCCTTTCTATCTTCTTAGCACTATAGTTTCATGCTTTACATTCTCTCTTCGTCTCCTTTTCTATTTGTTTACATCAATATTTGTCCAACTTTTCATTATCTCCCTCGCCTTTTTATTCCGTCTCCCCTTTGCTCTTCCCCTCGTTCTTTCGATTTTTACTTCATCCCTGTATTTTTATTTTCTCTCCCCCTTCTCTATTTTGTCTTCTCACCTCTCCCTGTTTCTCTTTTCTCACTGTCCTCTCTTCGTCCCACTTTGTTTTCCCTTCCATATCGTCATACTTCCCTACTCTCCTTAGTTGTTGTATTCCTTTACCTCTCTCTCTCTCTCTCTCTCTCTCTCTCTCTCTCTCTCTCTCTCTCTCTCTCTCTCTCTCTCTCAGGTGATGCAGTTGTGGAAGAATGAAGAGAAGGGGAAAGGAAATTAAAGTATGAACTGAGAGAGAAAGAGAGAGAGAGAGAGATGGGGGGGAAGAGCGTTTTAAAAAGGATAGAGTAGATTACTGAGGGGGAGAGAATAGGGGACAGGGGAAGGGAAGGGAGAGATTAGTCTGGGCTGGGGAAGAGAGAGAGAGAGAGAGAGAGTAAGTAAGTAAGTAAGTAAGTAAGTAAGTAAGTAAGTTGCTCAGTTACATGTAGGTATAATACTATACGTCCATGGTCAGTTACACATGCTCTCTCAAAATATTTTCAGACAACCTTCACACTAGAACCCCAAAACTGTCAATTAAATGGGATGATGATAATAATTTATGATGATGGTTTCTTCCCTGTCTGGCCAAAAATGTATAAATGCTTTTGCAGTATTCAACCTAGTTATTCGCCAGTAACTGATTTTTCACTTATGGCAGAAAACTTCAATTTATATTACTATTATAATTATATCATTATGTTGTACTATAATTTGTTTATTTTTCCACCCAGCGCGGTACCAACACAGACAGTGGCAAGATTACCCTAGAGGCTGCATTTGATGGAATTAGTCAGTGAGTACAGACACCACAGTCATATTTGTTATATTTTAGCAGACATTGTTGAAGAAGACTGCGTTGTATCAGAATATTATGTAGATAACACTATGCTTAGTAATGGATAGTTTTTCTAATCTTTATTTATTATTTGATTGATGTTCCAGGTTTCGAGTTAACAACAGTATTCTCCATGATGAAATGGCAGAATGGTGAGTATACATGTAATAATAGTTATTTTCTTAATGTTAAGAATGGTACAGTAGTAATAGTGTAGTTTTAGTGTAGTAATAGCATAGTTTGGGGGTTATTTGCAGACTCTCCATTTTCTGTGATTGATCCCACAATAGTTCCTTGTGAGGCTAGGTACATGTAAAAATAACTTACAATATATGTCATCTTTCATTTTGTGTTAATAATGTAATAAACGCCATTATTAAACATCGGTTTTGGCTACTTTTAATGTAGGCTAACCTTATAATATAGTAGGTAGCCATTAATAATGCATCGTGCGATTGACTGAGTTTGTAAATAAATTTAGTTTGTTATTAAATGAGCACATTAAAGAATCGTCTGAATATATTGAAAACAAAAAATGTAGATAAATTATAACTAGTATAAATTATTAGAGGTAACTGAAACTTGTACAATGCAGTTAGATAATGGGTGTACTCTGCCCCATGAGGTTCTAATATTGTGTAATGTAAACACAGCTGATCGGCCTCTGTTCATCAAGTCACGTAGCACTGAAGCTCTGGCAGCTAGAATTATTATATCTGTTTCTTCACAAGGGAATGTGTTAACTTGGGTCTTTGTTATTAGTTAGTTAGTCATCACTGGATTGTGTGTGTTAAGTAGGTGTGAAGAAAATGCCTATATTATAACTACTAACAACACTCAAGATCAACTCGGGATGGAGTGTTGCATCAACTCTTTGTATAAGTTTTCTAGTTAAGAGGAGTTATAGTGTAGTTATATGGCCTTTTAAAGTGTGTGTGAGTGTGTTAGATGATAATGGCTGTAATAAGAGGTTCACTACCATACTCGTTTGGTAATAACCGTTGTTTTAGTGTACCATCATGTCTATCCAGGGAATTACACAAGAGTACGTGGCTAAGGAAAGATGAGAAGACCATCAGTAGCACTACAGTCTTCCTTCAGGATGGAACAAATATTGAAGAATTACCAGCAGTAGTGAGAATTATCAATGGTGAATTTAAGCTGTACTCAAATGGCAAGTCTCAAGCTGGGAAGAGATTGGAAGGGCTTGGTCTGGAAATATCAATGGTGTCTAAGAATTTGTTCAAGAATATAAATTTTGAAGAGGAACAAGAGATGATACTGGGATTCATGCGCTGTAATAAGGTTGGAGAAGTCTTTCAATTGCTTGAGGTTTGCCCTGAAGCAGAAGTCACTCCAGCAGTGGCTCTTGCTGTCATTAAAAGAATATTTGACCTTGAAAATAATGTTGAATGGCGTAATCAGGGGTTGAATCAGTATCCAGATGAGTCTCCATTAAATTTTACCCGAGGAGCTGTAATGAAACATTTGGTAGAAGTTGTTTGTAGTACACATGACCCTCAGCTTCTAGTTGAAGGTCTAAGAGTTATGGGTCGTGATAACTACCATGGTGACAGACTCAAGTACCTGGAAACCCTGTGTGCAGAATGTATGTTAGCTGTAAGTGAAGGCAAGATGAGTGTCTGTCAAGTGTGTGACTGTGCCAGGGCATTCCACAACTTAGGATCCACAGGTGCACCTTATGTTGAACAAGTCTGGGCGGGCATTAGTGACCGTGATAGTGATATCAAAGAAAGAGAACTTTGTGATATTGTGAGTATTATGCCAATTGTGAAGAAGAGTCGGAAATACCTGTACCACTTGGTAGAGAGGAAGATGACTGGGCTTTGGTATAAATTGCTGGCAGAAGATGTGGTGCGAATATTGCAAGTGTTAGTGCAACTCAAGTTGTCAAGCAACAGAGTCCTTTCTATGCTGTCAAGATGGACCAACCTCAATATTCACACACTGACAGAGGGCAACCTGCGATGGATTATATACTCATTTATGAACCTTAAACACACAGATGCTGAAATACAGAAGGCTCTCAGTCGATTCATGAAAATGAAGAAGACCAATATAAATGACTCAAGTTTAGTGGCAGTGGCAGTGGATTACTGTGTTAAAAATCGTTTAAGATTACCAGATGTATTGGATACTGCAGGTCGATACTTTATTGAACGATCGTCCAAATTGACTGTACCACAGGTCTGCAGTATTGGTCGGATGTATGGCTTATTAAATCAAGAGCCACCAGATGCACCTGCATTTTTTTTGGCACTAGAACAGCAGTTGGATGAAAAATTTGTTCAGTTTCCTCCAGATATGATGATTGACCTGCTGCTCTCTTGTGTATATCTTAAAAGGTATCCTCTTTTGTTTGTGAAAAAAGTCTTCAGTCCTTACTTTTTTGACAATGTGCATGCCTTGGAACCTCCAGATGTACAATTGTCAAGGACAAAGTTGATGGTTTTGGACAAGGCTTTATGTTTAGAAGCATCCCATCAATATCCTGGACCAATGCTTCCCAAAGACCACATGGCCAAGAGCCTCTGGCGAGATGCTAGAATCCAACGCTGTATTAATACCATTCAGGGACCATTGGTAGAGGTGGTAGGTAGTCAGGAGCGCATTAGTCCATCTGTTATCCTTCCTGGCTTCCCAGCCACAGATATATATATTATTGACTGCATAATTGACATGGTTGGTCGTCTATCTTTCAAGAGTTTCCAGTGGAGCAACACCAAATATGCATTGCTGATCCATCCCCCTGAACATTTTCTGGCAGGAGAGGATATACTAGTTGGACCTCAAGCCATGCGAGTCCGACACATTGCACTCTGTGGCTTTAAAGTGGTCAGTCTGAAGTCTGAGAAGATAATAAAATATAGAGTGTATCCAATACAACTGAAACAGTATTTGGAGGAATCTATGAAAAAAGCAACAGTTTTAAACTCTACGTTATAGAAAACTAGTCGGTTACATAGTATTACATATTAGCAGTTTGGTAGATTTGTACATAATTTGTAAATAGACACAAGTTTGAAAATGATCAGCATTGGGGCCAAGCACCAGTTGGAACTTTGCTGTACCCAACTTTTGAAACCATCTCTTGTGATCCCTCCTAGCAAGCCTCCACATGGACACCCTACCGAACCCCTCCATACCTCCCAGCATGATTCATCGACTTGCTTCGGCCACAAGTTGTATGGCATACTCCATGACCTCCTTCAACCAGGTCAATCCTTTCCTGTATGCAGGGTCAGCCACAGGGAAATGACCCACATGCCCATATTGTTGAAGTTAGTATTCTTGGACCAGGCTGGCATTAGACCTTGAATCAGTCTCAAGATGTAAACTCTGATTGGACACACAATCCTTCCAAGTATATTTCATGATTTTGTACAGACACTTGGTACCAAACGAATCGAGACAAGCCCTATTGGAGCCACTGAGCTTCCTGATCTCACATCTGAAAAGTAAGATATTGGTGTTGTTGAGAATCTGTAGTATTGTACTGTAAATGTTTATAGTTATTAGTAGGCTACTGCTTGGAACTGATCAGATGTAAATATTATTACATAAGTATTATTGTGTTACTTATTAGAATTAAGAAGAAAATGGTGCTGATACTGTGCTCTTATTATATTTAGTTTTTGATGTCTAGAATAATACTGTATATTTAAGCTAGTTAAGTAGATCATGGGAATGTTTTTGCACTGCCTTCAAGAATTGTGAAGCCACAGTAACAAAAGAAAAAGGATTATTTACAAGATAAAGCATTATGACCTTCATGATACCAACATTACCTCAATCATGATCATTGTGAGTACAGTACTGAAATATAATTTAATAAAATAGTACATGCATAGTGGTAGTCCTCAACAGTAGTTTTTGTATTTACTTGAGATTATAAACTACTGTTGAAAGAAATTAGAACACTGAAATATTTCTGTTATTGTTTGATTTTGAGTAATATTTGTGTACTACTATTAAGTCCTGTTCAGATTACAAATTGCTACATACAGAGAGACATTTATATCACCCCTTCATTGCAGCTGTGTAATATTGGGGTACCTGTACCTGTTTCAAGTTCTGCAGTTAAATAGAAGATGTAGCGTTTACCACTTGAATGGGTAGTTATACATTGTATAACCAGCAGATTTATAATAACAGTACACATAGGTATCCTAAAAATATTACCAGAAAGCTCCTTTGATTGTGTGTGACAACATTGTGTTTTTACGTTGACAGTCGCGTCTACAAGACCAAGGCAGAGTTGGAGGTGCTGAGGTTTGCCACCAGGGTGTCTGCAGCGGCTCACAAGGTAGTGATGCGCAAGATCCGTCCTGGCATGAAGGAGTACCAGCTGGAATCCATCTTCCAGCACCATTCCTACTACCATGGAGGATGTCGTCACCAAGCCTACACCAACATCTGTGGCTCTGGATGCAATGCTGCTATACTCCATTATGGGCATGCTGGGGCTCCCAATGCCAGAACTGTAGGTACACACTTAAAGTACTTCTAATACACCTTTTTATTTCATGCAATGTTGATACAGTACTTCACTAATTGAAGACAGGGGACAGTACAATGCTTTATTGACTGGTCATTTGGGGTCAACCTATTTATTATGGATGCAATTTAATCTCTCAAGCCTCCATCATTGTGGCCTGTCCTCATACCTGAAATCTTTGATCCTTAAGAAAAATAAGAAAAGGAGGGGGGTCAAATTAGTTACTAATTTCCCATTATGTACGACATCATTTTATACACATGTTTTTACAGGTTAATGATGGAGATATATGCCTCTTTGACATGGGGGCAGAGTACTACTGCTACACAAGTGACATCACATGCTCCTTCCCAGCTAATGGCAAATTTACCGAAGACCAGAAGATAATCTACAACGCAGTGCTGGCTGCAACAAAGGCTGTTATGGCAGCAGTGCGACCTGGGGTGTCCTGGGTTGACATGCATCGCCTTGCCTACCGCAGCATACTCACTGTACTCAAAGAAGCAGGCATTGTGACTGGTGACCTGGATGATATGATGAAGGTAGGTTACACTCTACTGGTAACTAATTGATGATGGTGATAGGACTGATAGGTGAGATGAATGGATATTGAAGGTGAGAGTGTAATACATTGCCTCAAATATTTGAAAGATACCAATTCTCTGTTAACATCATTCTTATTGTTTATTATCTGGAAAACATAGAAATTAGAGGGAAAGAGACCCATACTCCTAGACTAAGTTTACAGTGAAACAGAACAACATGAACAGATATTATCAAGTGATGAGTATGAAATAACAGGGAGGAAGAGAGGGAATGGGAAGAAAGTAATGGTGGAAGGGAAGGTGGTGGAGAAAAAAGAGATAGACTAGTAAACCAGAGGTGAAGACTAAGGCTGTGGTATTTGAAAATGAATTTGGTATCTTTACATAGTTTTTAGTTTTGAAACATAATACTATAATGATATTTTGCTTATAGGCAAACTTGGGTGCAGTGTTCCAACCGCATGGTCTAGGCCATCTGTTGGGTCTGGATGTACATGATGTTGGAGGTTACCTGGAAGGAAACCCAGCACGGCCCCCAGAGGCTGGCTTCAGAAGCTTGCGTACTGCACGTAACCTGGAGGAGGGCATGGTTCTCACAATAGAACCTGGGTGCTACTTTATTGATCATGTTAGTCTTCTCTGTCTTTATTAAGTTACATCTTCAACTATCCTTCTTTCCCTTCTTCTTTCAGAGCTTATTGATCATGTTAGTTTTCCCCTTTTCTATTAAGTTACAGCTTCGGCTCTCCTTTGCTCCATATTCTTTCAGAGCTTGCAATCCAGACAGTCTGCTGGAAGTTCATAGTAATTGCCAAGAAATTTAATGACCAACAGACTTGAGGAACAATATTAAAGATTTAGTTGCTACTACACTACAACTAGTCTGTAATTTAGGGATTAGGAACCTTTACTTGCTGTTTAATTTTGAATTATATTTAGTATTGTATTAATTGAAAACTGTATTGTACAGTACTTTTATGTATCATAAAATGTTTACCCCTATCATATTTAGACTGTATTTCACTTGCAACTCGTTTGCTATTGCCTCTTTTACTCTATGATATAGTTACTATATATTGTATTGTCATGTTCATTAATTTATCAAAGTATTATTTTCCTTTGGACCTTAATGTTAATTCATGATATATTATGTTACTCTTATTAACCACCGTATTTCTCAAGTTGTTTCTTCATTTTTATCAACTTTCTTCCCTCCAGTTTTTGCACCTCATCTCTAAATCATTGCCAATTCCATGATAGTTATTATTTATTTTACTACTCCATTGTACTTGATTTTTATATGTCAATACTCAAAACATTACTGATCTTTTTTGAAGCTCCTAGACCAAGCACTTGCCAACCCAGAACAAGCACGTTTCCTGGTTCCTGAGGCCATTGCCCGTTTCCGTGGTTTTGGTGGAGTGCGCATTGAAGACGACATTGTGGTGACTGCCAATGGTATGGAGGACCTCTCGGGTGGTACCATCCCTCGCACGTGAGTTGTTTATTTTATCTTTTTATTTCAAGTCTTGTATCATATCATCAGTCTTATGTAATTCATATCATTGACTAGGTAACTATAGTGACCAATAGTGACTGGAAACAGGCAATGCATGACTTTTCATGGTTTGGTTCATAGAGCTGTAGTAATAATAAATATAGGGTCTTAATGATGTTCTTTTGACATTTTTCTTTCAAAGTGTCCAATCTTTTTTCTCTGAACAGCTTGTCTTCTTGACTGTGTATGTCAATACTATGCATTTATGGTCTAATTCTGTCTACCTTTACTTACAGTGTGGAGGAAATTGAGAGGCTGATGGCAGAGGGACAAGAAGAGGAAGTGTTTGTGCCACAATTGCATGCTCAACAAAAACTTGGTCAATAAGAAGTAAAGATGTCAACCAAGTCGCATTATTTTTGCAAATGTATGGGGTAACTATTGTATGGTAGCATGAGTAATGGGTTTTATTATTTTCTTAATATGATTTGTTGTGGGAACATTGTAACCAATTCAATACAAATTATAATACTGTCCTGTACGTGTTCAGGTTATGAAGAAGGTATGGTAGTTAATATGACTGTTTGGGCATGAATTTTAATTAAGCTTTAAATGGAATTTTCTGGACCTGAATTGCTTTTTATGTATTTAACTCTTGAAGACAAGAACACAATTACTTGTGGTTTCCAAAGCCACCAATAAAGACGTATTCTTTAAGTTCCACCAAGGTGTATACTGATTACAAACTTGTAAAGCAAAGATATCTGACACAATTTTAGTTGTATGGCAAGTCATATCCGGAGTGGATACTGTTTAATGTATATCCACCCAAACATCAGTAATATTCACCCTTGCACTTGATAAATAATCAGATTGGTACATCCTCATGTAATCACATTAGGGCAATGTTTAAAATTCTCCAGCTTTAAAGACCATTTGATATAGAAATATTAAAGGAAACACAAGGAAGTTTGATAAAGAAACAGAATGTAAAGATATTTTATGATAATAAAGATCCAGATCATCACAAACTTAAAATATCATCTTCTGTATTACAACACATAGAATAAGTTTCCTCAGTACTGTACTTAAAGAAATTTTCTGAAGAACCAAGATGTGGTGTTGTTAGATACACCAGCAACTAAATCAAAGTAAAAATGTGCTTTAATCTCACTTCAACTTTATTGAGGCACAATATAAGTTTGGATAATAGTCCTTTGGTATTCAACTAGAGATATTTTTTACTATGTCTTAATTGTATGGTTAACACTGTCTCACACGGCTGATGCTTACACTGCATTTTAGGGGGAAAAAAAAACTTTGCATTCGCTCACGGATGCCACTTTGGCTTTCTAATTTTGGAAAAATCCTTGTTAAAGGTTAACTGCTGGGCAGATTTAGTTCAAATTTGGACGCCACATAGGCATCCTCTACACTGGTAACATATGAAATATGATACAACACACACTGTCTGGCCAGTCTGGCTGCCCACCTCCCCTATTCAAACTAGCACGCCATACGCGAGGTGTGTCCTGCCACACCCACACACGCAGTTTAAACAAAACCAGGCCGTACTAAAGAGTGTTAATTATGTGTTAGAGACAAAGTAACATGGTGTTTTCTGTCAGATAACAAGACAGATATTGACAAAAGCAAAAAAGATACGGTACTGCAAGCTACATCTGTTAAGGAGGGAATTGATCTGTCGGTATTAATTATGATGAATTACTTAATTGGTGAAATCAGTCAATTATGGAAAATATCTTTAGGAGGGAAAAATTGCCATCAAGAACAGGAATGATCATGGATGGGATATTAGTACAGTAATTCCTTTCCTCAGTGTTAAAATATTCCTAGAATAATAGTTTCACAGATTAAAATTAAAGCAAGTTATATTATTATGTTCTAACTGACAACTTCCTGCTCAATGCCATAAACTAGTCGTAAATAAAACTTGTAACTTACTAAGTTATGTGCAATTGGACACAGGAATTGGTGGTATAGCCCCGGTGAAAGATACTTGTCCCATTTGAGTAACCAATGTCTATTATCAGGTACTTACTTTATATTACCATCCTCAATACTGACTTCTGCCCCTGATGTCTCCTATTTGGCACTAAGAAACTTGATATTGGGAGAAATTGTTCATCTTTCACTTGGGCTGTATCACGAATTCCTGTGTCCAACTGTACTTTAAATTCATACTCCCTTTCTAGCATGCAAATGATCAATTAAATAACATTCTTAATGAATATACATCTCCAAATAATAATTTTTTTAACCATAGGAAAGATCCATACTTCATGAACATCAGTGAGAGAGATGTTTGCATATCAGTCTGTCTTTAACAAATCTGAGGAAATGGGTGAAGGTATCAAATGAAACAGCCATGTTGACTCAGGGGTAAGAGACATAACAGCACCTGAGAGATACCACTCTATAGTAGCCATCAACTAAGCGGCGGGTGAGAGCAACAGCCAGTGAATCTCTGGGACAATAGACTATGTTGTCCCAATTGTTTGAGTCGTCGTGTTCTTCTCCCCACCATGGCTCATTAGTCACAGGCATCTCTTGACACTCCCCATGGTCCACACTCCATTTCTTCAGCACTTTACACTGCCCAGTCATTTTGTGGGGTTGGTTCCATATCTCAATCTCCTCATTTTGTGCATTCCAAGCCAAAAAGCCCATCAGAACACTATTAGTGGGGCATGATAGGCTTCCTTTCTCCTCCTCTGTTGGCACCTCCACAAGTGGGTCAGTTAGTTCCATCTTTTCCATGTATTTGTACTTCCTGCATTCAAAGTAATGGATAGTATTCCTGGTATTATCCCCAGTGGCCAGTACCAGACCACCAATAGCTCTATTACTTGAACATTTTTCCTTTTTTTTCTCCACGTTATCAAATATTTGCAGTTCCACCACCTCAGTCCGTGGTGTGGTGGGTACCAGGCTTTCCACATACGGCACTGTAACAAAATCACATCATTATGTTGGCTGCATTCTCACATAAGAAGCTACCTGTAATGATTTCTTTCATGCACACCTTTCACCCTCCCAAATAATCTAGTCTTCTACTATGCAAAGCTGCTTCAACTCCATCCTTCCATTTTCTCCTTGGGCTGAGAACTTAAAAGTTTTCTTTAACCATTTTCCTGTCAATAACACCAGCTTTATACTTCAAATATAAAATTATCATGTACTGTATACAGTTTATATATATACATTATATATGCCAAATATATATTGATATATATAAACACTGTTTTCTTTAATTTGAATTCCGGGAAGGCCACCGGCTGCTTGTAACCTCAGTGATCTACATGGCTTGTATGGTCTAGGTCTGTTGAATTTATTTTTCCTATATCATTTATATTTGGCACAGTTTCAAAAGGGTGGGGAAGAACTACTGAGCTGTACTGTACTGTCCTGTCTTTCCATAGTGAAGGGATTAATAGTAATGAGGGGAACATATGACAAAATTTATGTTTGTTTGTTTACAAAGTAAATCAGGCGAGGTTTACTAATGGTGGGGGAAGTGGGGTGTGAAGTGTATTAATTCAGTACTCAAAGCATAGTGTAAGCCAGGCAATGTTTACTTACACTGTTGTTCATCCTAATGCAACTACATTCTTCTCTGAACCCGTGAGGGGGGTCGGGGTATTGCCTGAGATGACGTGGCAAGTACATTAAGAGTTTCGACGCACCTTCTGCCCTGGGCAATCTCTTTCAATTTTTTAACTGTCCCTCCTGTCACTCTATCTCCTATGTGCTTACAGTTCCACCTCTCTATCACCTTCTACCTTGTCCTACAAGCTCTTCCAGGCCTAGTGCTCTTTCATACTCTTCCTCCTCTTGCAATCTAGGTTATTAATCAATCAATCTATTGTATTAAAAGCCACACACCCAGCTTGCACTCGTGTACATCTACTTACCATCCTGTTCAGCAGCGTACACTCGTTTAGGGTGGTCAAGATTCACTTGTACAGCAGAGGTAAGGAGTGAGTAGGCTGAGCAAAGGTACTGTCCCACTGTAGCTGTGTCGTCCTCAAGGGTGAAGGCCATACACCCAACATATTGGCAGATGTAAGAACACTCTATCCCTGTCTCCACCTTCACCACCACCACCAAAAGTACAAACAGTTAAGTCTCTCTCTCTCTCTCTCTCGCTGTATGATAATATTGATGTTTTTTTATATACCGATGTTAATACAAATGCAGTTATCCCCTCACATCTCTTGCATTTCTTTATCCATTACATGCCCTCTTTACCACCTATAAAACTCACTTTGTAGTGTGACCTTCCCTTATACATCTCAACCCCATACTCACCCTCATGCCAATAAACACCTCTGGGCTTGGTATCCTACTATATTGTAATAAAAAAAATACAAATAAAAGTTAACTACTTTAATTAAGGGGACAGTATACTTTTGGTATACATTAAAGTGCCATGATTCCTTCAAAGTATGTATGTCTGGAAACATGACCAGATTAAAAAAAAATAATTGTGGCCTGTTGCTTGGAATAATTTAGAGGAATCAGTTCCTCCAAATTTACCAGCAGCACTTTACTCCCCTTAAGTTGACTATAAACAAACAAAACAAGAGCGACACCAATTAAGGCGACCCCAAGAACTATTTTAAGATACTAAGTGCAGTATAAAATATTGTACTGTACACACTCGGTAAGATGAATAATGATGTCCATTAGCCGATAGATATGATATCCATTAGCCTAAAAGCATAGCCACTGTTTCAAAGGCCATTATTTATGCCTCTGTCGGATTTTTTCTAGCTTTTTCTTTATTTTAAAGGAGCCCATAAGTCTTAACATAGTGAGGAGGAAAGAACAATGACTGACGATATAAAATGTATCTAAGAAAACATCACATATTATATGTATGTATTTTCTGAACTGGTCATGTATAAAATTGTCCTGTTTGGAAATTTATATTGCAAACCAAACATGATTAATCTTATGACTGATAATATAACCTACTGGCTTTATGAACTATGAATTATAATTATACTGACCACACGCGAGACTTGGAGTGACCCTGAAGGCAGAATCTTATACATCCTGGTGTACTGTGTAGGAGGGATGTTGACAGTACACCCTACACTACACACCACCACTACCCAACACACCTGTAAATAGTAACATGTGTCATTATGCTTGACACTAAAATACACCTGTAGATAATCACATGTGTCATCATGCTTGACACTACAATACAACTGTAAATATGATACACTCATCACAACAACACACCTGTATAGAGTCACCTGTCACTGCTACCACACTGAACACTACGACACATGTATATATGACACACCTATCACTACAACACACCTGTAGATAGTCACGTGTGTCACTATGCTTGACACTATAGGAATCTGTCACTACAACAACATACCTGTCACTACACTGCCCAGGGGGGCTGACTTTATTCTCTGTAAATATTAGCCATCCCCCACAAGGCTAGAATAAAGATTATTGTATGATTTGGTCACTTTCTAGTGGATTTGACGAGATCTGCCCACATGGATTAAAATTCATGTAAGGTGTACTGCAACCGGAGACTTTTTGTTTTGCATTATCCCTTTGCATGCAGCAGTCTAAACTCCCTCCGCCTTATGGTCCCTTCAGGGCTGGTTTCATGTAAGGTGTGGCCCCACTTGTAGCTCTTGTAGTAACATGGACTTGGGCCCACAGCACTGGTTGTGGGATCAAAAAGACCTTCCTCCCAATCTCCCTGGCGGTCGGAGGCCCCCAGACTCTCTGGCCCAGTAAGCTCTGGTCCCATTTCCCTGGGATGTGCTTCGGTAGCCCAGGCATATAGTGCCAGCCCCTCCTTTATTTTAATTTGTTTTTTCACTGCGACCAGAGTACCGGCCCGGGGGTCTGTGGGGCAGGAGGCCATTCTGCCCCGGGAGAACGTCAACAACCTCGATCTAGAATACCAGCAGGTCTGCTCATCGCGCATATCGGGCCTGGCTGGTGACGTCGATTGGCCCCCAAACTGAGGCCGCTCTCTGTCTACCAAATATGGGACGGAATAGTAGTCTCTATGGTGGGGGTACATTAGGGTCAATATTAGCGACCTCTCTCATTTCAGTGGCAAAAATGCCTAACTTTCTTGCCAAAATTCAGGGCTTAGACTCAATGTAGGCGAATCGTTTTTGTTTCTAAAGTTTCTTCATATGTATAGGTATCGAAAGTTCTCAGTAGAAGTTTTCCAGAAATGACATATAAGCATAGAAATTGTGCTGTGAAAATAACATATATACAGGAAAAAACCTTCATTCTGGCTGCGTATAGAAAACGAGAATATTTTAATCCTTATATCAAATCACTTCACACCTCCGCCTCCAACACACACACACACACACACACTTACTTGATTTGAGTTGAATGTTACATAGTTCATATTCAGACACCGTCGTTTTTATGTATTAATTTATGTATTAATGTATTAATTTATGTATTAATTTTAGTCTTAAATATAATACATTATTTTACTTAGTTAAGGCCCATGTAATTATATTTGATTAGATTTTGGTGTTTGTATTAGCTACAATAGATTATGAAAAGTAAATTATCATCTATTTTTTCTATACTGTCCCTACTGAGAAATATCAACACATGAAAAAATGTGTGTGTGTGTGTGTGTGTGTGTGTTGGAGGTGGGGGTGTTTAAAGGATTTGATAAGGTGAGTCAGGTAAGGATTAAAATACTTCCATTTTCTATACGCGGGCATATATGCTGTTTTCACATCACTATTTCTAGTCCTATTTTTAATTTCTCGAAAACTTCCACTGAGAACTTTCGATACCTATGCTTTTGAAGGAATTTTAGAAACAAAAACGATTCCCCTACACAAAGTCTAAACCATGAATTTTGGCAAGAAAGTAAGGCATTTTTGTCACTGAAATGCGAAGGGCCGCTCGTATTGACCCGTATGTACCCCGATCATAGAGACTACTATCCCGTCCCATATTTGACAGACTTGGGCAGCCTCAGTTTGGGGGCCAATCGACGTAGATGCGCAGTGGGGTGACAGTTGACGAGCAGACCTGGTATTCTAGATCTTGTCAACAACAACAACAACCTGTCACTACAACAACACACCTGTCACTACAACAACACACCTGTCACTACAACAACACACCTGTCACTACAACAACAACAACACACCTGTCACTTCAACAACAACACACCTGTCACTACAACAACACACCTGTCACTACAACAACACACCTGTCACTACAACAACACACCTGTCACTACAACAACACACCTGTCACTACAACAACACACCTGTCACTACAACAACAACAACACACCTGTCACTACAACAACAACAACACACCTGTCACTACAACAACACACCTGTCACTACAACAACAACAACACACCTGTCACTACAACAACAACAACACACCTGTCACTACAACAACAACAACAACACACATGTCACTACAACAACAACACACCTGCTGATAGCCTTCTAATTTCTCATGAGTTATATAGAGGTGTATGCATGAACTTTAAGTAATGGTATTGACATTGGTGCTGGTACGATGACTCTAACTCTATATACGAGACACGAAACAGAGCTTGGCATCGTATTGGTACTAACCCCATCGTCAATACTATGGTTATTCTTGCATACTGAGATTTATGATCCACCGTGCACAACTTCAAGCCTCGTAGTGCACTGTGTATTAATATTGAAAGTTGTTATTTATTTATTTATTTATTTATCTATCTATTTTTATTTATTTATTTTTTCTTTGGAGGGGGAAATGGGAGATAATTCCTCACCAGATGTTGTGTTGTGGTTTTCTTGAACATTACGTCAGCTGAGGTCAGTCGTACGTCCTTTTCAATATCTGTAAAGACAATGTAAGAAACATAGATAATTAATTTATACTTCAGTCCAACCTGTTACAATAATTTTACGATAGGTCCTTTATGTGAGAATATTTATGGTGTTGATGAGGATAGTGTGGTTCAAGGATGATACACTATAGTCTATCATCCTTGTTGGTGTGGTTATAATTGGTATATACGATGACTTCCTTAAAACAATTAATACTGAACTATATCGCACCGTTATTAATAAATTACTGTGCCATAGTCAACACCAAAGTTATTCCTTACATACGGCCTATAATTATATATTCCAGACAGCAAACAAACATACACTGATACCAATATCAAGCCAGTTAATTGTATAGACCTCAAATATATTTCGTATTCTTATAAAATTTTAATATGCTATTTAGTTTTTCACAGGGTAGTCCTTCGGCTGTGCCCTCCTATGGTTGATATTTTTTTTATTATTATTCAGTTTTAATAATATCCGTTCTAGACTGAGTGAATATCGCTCACCAACGCAGCACAGTGCAATATTAATTTTCATAATCTGCTGGTGGTGAGGTCAAAAGGAATATGGAGTGGAAGGCTATATGATCAAATTGGTGTATGAAGTGTGGATTGTTTGTTACCTTGATCACTGTCAGCTACAAACTCAATCTCTAGTACACAAGGTACAAGTTTATATACCTGCCACCTGACGGAACAGCGCATGTACTCCATCATTAATTAGTCTGAATCATACTCCCACCCAAGACTTATTTAGACATTCAGCCATAGGGAAATTGTTTTGAATTATCTATTGGAAATCATTTTGAATTATCTATTTTTGCAACAGGTTAGAATTTACCTTGATATCAAATAGCATACTCTACTGAATGAGGAAAATATGTGCATAAATAACCACACAGGGGAGTAGAACAAATTTAATTAATTAAATAAAGCGCCAAAAGTTTTATTCAACTATTCGTTCTCGGCCTCTCCTACCTGCTGTATATGTAATTTATTTTTAAACATTGTAGTATAAAACCGATAAAATATATTTGAACGAATTAATGCAAAAATACCTTTATATTGTGACATAGAATATAATTACCGATAGTAAATATAATCGAGTTATCCAAGACAGACAAAACAGCTGACGGGATCATGCAGTATTACCAGGTGCAGGGAAATTTCACTATTTTAGGGAATTTTGAAGTCCACACAGGGAAATTATATAGAGATTATTTCAAGAGTAAGCAGGGAAATTTCTACCAGACGAAATAAAAAAAACGACCATCAATGTGCAAGAGTAAACAGGGAATTATTGAGGTAAAAAGGGAAATTCTGATGTTGTTGAAGTTGGGGAAATTGCATCAAGCAGACCTGGCAACACTGGGCTCATGTCAACAAATCCCGTTCTGGAGAATAAATTATTACGGTATTTAAAGATATGCCCGACAATCCACCCAACAACAAAACCAGGCTATTAATCTTCATCAGTCTCTGGAGTTTAACCACAGTAATAGTAGCTGCAGTCACTGTTATAGGTGGCAGACTAGGTGAGTTATTGACATGTTATTAAGAATATTTATAGGAATTAATGAGCTCCTCCTAAGCATAATGATTACCTTTATAATAATATATCTTTATCTTTCATATTTCATTTGGTAATTGTCTATTCTATTCCCATTTCCTTTACGATGTTTTTACCCTTTTTACCCACTAATTTTTTCCATTCTAAGACACTTTTCGTCCATGGCATTTTCTTCGGAAATGCCCCATTTCCAAGATATGGTATATTCAAATGGGTCATTTTGAAATTAGCCTGACCTCACCTGACCTTACCTAATCTAACCTAGACTGCAGCAGACTACCGAGACCTAACTTGGGTAGACTACCGAGACTTAACTTGGGCAAACTACCGGGAACTAACCGTGGTAAAGTACCAGGACCTGACCAGGGCAAAATACTGGGACCTAGCCGTGTCTGGCAACACTCCTACAAGACGGCAATAGGAATTTCCCTAGTTAGTTAGTGGTATTGAAAAGAGAGTTAGGGTAATACTATGGAATCATTCTCCATTTATTTGTTATTTATGTGTTTTTTGTTTTTTTTGGTGGAGGTGATAATGTTGGAATTAGGCCGTTTTGAAACTGACTCGGGGCCATATTCAAGAACATTCATGTGGTGCATACGATGGTGTGGTACTGGTACGATGACTCCATAGAAAATTAATAGAGCCGTTGCACCAGTACCACGCCATGGTCAAACACCACAGATGTTCTTGCATACGACCCAAGTGAGAACTGGAATCTTCCTACCATTACAACCCATTGAATTAGGGAGAGTTCACAGAGGGAGTGAGGCATCAGAGTTAGGCCTATTAGTAAGATTGATAGATAGATGGTACCTCATGAACAATCAAATATAAGCTTTGCCAAAATTATGTAGGTTGATGTTTAAAGTGTTTGATGACTGTGGTAACTGAAATGTGTAGGATGTGTATAGAAGAAGCAAAGAGAATTACAGAGATAGATTAATTAAGTTATACCATTGGTGGCCACAGCTCCCTCACCGTGGAAACAAAGGACTGTACAAGGGACTCGTTGTGTGGACTCTGCCAAACGTGGCTGGTATTTTCCCAACGGTCCACACCGCTGTCTCAATGCACTTGATGCTACTCGATTGGGACTACAACACCCCCGCCCTGCCCCTCACCCTGACACTACACACTATGCCTTTCAGGTGTGTCACATCATTGTATTGTATAGACATATCGGTATACAGTACTAAACTCTATAATTCCAATCCGTCAATGTTTCTTGCATACTTTATTATCTATATGTCAATTTGTTTGTCACCTTACATAATTATATTTCTACTGTATATCTTGGTATTTGTTTACTTGTGTATTATACAATATTATCTGTAGTTTAATTTATTTAACCCTTGTGATGTTGGTTGAACTGACTCTTTGAGCCAAGGCCAGTACCACAAAATGATGTTGAAACATGATAGTGTAGTGTTGCTTTATATTGTTTAGATAACATTAGTTCTGTATGTTCCAGGTGCCAGTTGGTGATACAAGTGAAGAGGTTAGCTATTCCCGATGGCAGTGGAGTTTGTATGGGGTTCTCCACCTCAGTCTCCTTCATAATACTGGTATGAATGTCAGCTGTATGGTACCGTAACCTACAGTTGTGAAGTATGGATGGCCAGTTTTGTTATACCAAACAATAATGCAGATTGAGGCATCTTCTTCCTTTATTAACTCCTTTCTGCTCTGTTCCTCTCCATTTTTGCCCCAATGAAATCTTTCTCGCATTGCTAAAATAGGTTGGTTTCTTTTGAGTTCTTACATTCCTCCATAGCCTGTATCCTTTCCTTTTATGAACTGGAATCATCATGTTATTATAAATGTTACTAAACCATACTGTCACTACACTATGTCTCACACTCCACACCTTGTTGTGAATTTGTCTAATCATATTGTTACTATAGATATTGTATTATACTCACAGTACTTTTCAAGGTGTTTTAATGAATTACAAGTGAAAACATTTGGATGACTACAATTCTTGGACTTCCAGATGCAATACTGTAAAGATATTATCCCTGTTTAGCTGTTCCTGTTTTCTCCCACAGGGTACTGGACTGGTCAAGGGAGCCCTGTGACAGTGGTAGCCAGACTTGCTCATGGTAGTACTGGTGCACCTTATAACACCACACTGCTGGCCCAGAGCTATCAGAACCCCCCTGTTTACTGCTCCAATGTACTGTATCACACCTACCGTGGACACAGGTTTGTGTGGTTTGTTTCAGTACCAGTATAGAAATGGACATAATTTTCCTGTTGCCCTGCAGTAATGTAAAGTAGAGAAAGTGAAAATGGGAAAGGCCCTAGGTGTTTCCATGATGCAAAGTTGCTAAAATATTGACTGTAGCACGGGACAGTAATGGCCTTAGTAATGGGATACCAGTGGAGGTACCCTGTCTGTTATTATGGTTGTCACAAGTGAAGTGGAGAGTGAAAATGTGAAAGGCCCCAGGTGTTCTAAGGATATGTACCGGTAGTTGATTGTTGTAGGGGACATTGGTATGACACTAGTGACTGACCTGCTATGTGTGGTGGTGAGGGAGGAAATGGTGCCAGATGATTGGTTAAAGAGTGTAGTACAGTAGGCAAGGCTGGGAAGAGGTAATTGATGATCTATGAATACCAATATGGTTTTGTGACAGGAAAGAGCACCACAGCTGCAATATGTGACTGAAGAGTGTTGATGGAAAAGTAAAGAGAAGGGCAGTGTGTGTGTTTATGGATGTAGAAAATGCCTATGATTTTGATGAGAGTGGAGTTGTGGTACAGTGTTGTATGAGGAAGTGGGGCAGGATAGGCCTATATACAGTATGAGGAGAGAGAGACAGCAATGAAGTGTACAATAAGAATGACATATGGGTTCAAGGTAAAGATGTTATTGCATCAAGGATTAGCTCTGAGCCCTTTCTTGTTTTTAATAGTGATGGAAAGGTTGACAAATAAAACCAGAGAGGAGACCCCTTGTAATATGTTTTGACTACCGTGAATAAAAAATAATCATATTAACTTAAAATGAGATCTCTGTCACATAAAAGGTTGAGATCCTTTTCAACTTTGCTGTTATTTTTTTTGTGTGTGTGTTGACAGGTTTGACTGTGCATCCGCTGTGGTGATGATGCTACACTCACTTCACCATCCCACCTACCTCCTCAATATCTTGCTTCCCACGCGGCTTCCTGGCAGCTCTCGTCGCACCAACATCAACCTTGGCCATGTCAAGGCTGTATATGTCACGGTCAGTGGTGTGTGTGTGTCCATGCACATTATATTCATAATGTCTGAGCACCACAGATTTTAGTTTAGATAAAGGAAATATAATGCACTGGGATACTTCAAATAGGAGTAGTATTATATAAGAGCCAACCCTTGTTTTAAAAATACAAGCACCACTTTGTGATATTGAATGGGGTAAAAAAAGGGACATTATTGTTGTTACTGTTAAGGATACCATCACTATAATGTTAGTGATAATTAAAATACTCCAGAATAAGAGATAAACTAATAGAATTGCTTGTGGTCAGTTCTTCAGCGTGTCAGCTCGGTATATGCAGGTGTTGGTGGGGCTGCAGTGTGTGTTTTTCCCAGTGGTGGCAACACTTCTCTGGCACTTCAGACAAGGGGTGAAGCGCCTGCCTCGCAACCCCACACACCTTGAATGTTGCCTCGCCCTCCTTGCTGTTTCCCTCACCCTACGGAATTGTGAGTTATATTAT
Source organism: Petrolisthes cinctipes (assembly GCA_033782935.1). Lineage (NCBI taxonomy): Eukaryota > Metazoa > Arthropoda > Malacostraca > Decapoda > Porcellanidae > Petrolisthes > Petrolisthes cinctipes. Next base: position 44,004 of record JAWQEG010003113.1, on the reverse strand, counting down.
ATCAGCTTATGGGAATTTCACTCTCAGAGATCCATTGTTGTACAGTATTATATATATATGGGTCCATCATACCAGTCACATGCATCATCTCACTTATCACTCTTCTTTCATACAGTCATGAGTTTGAACACTTGTTTATCTTAACTTTTATGATTTAGGAAGTATAAGAAATATTCTGGTAACTTTTTTATCACTCATGCCGCTGCCAGATTTCCATCTTCTGTTATATGTATAATTCTTCCATAACCTTTATTGTTTATAGTAATTATTACTGTATATGACCTGTAACTCTTAAGACTGTTTTCCTCAGTGTACAGAAGCTGAATTTTGGGTATGGATTTTCCTAGACTTATAATTGTCCATGATGAATACTGTGTCTGTGTGTGATATTAGAAATAGGTTAATTTATGGGATAAAAACACCTTGGAAATATCCTTGACTGTAAGCAATTGTGTGCTGTATGTACTGTATTTGTTATTGCCGTTGCTCGCAGATCTTTTTATCTTGTGTGCTGAAGAATGTTGTTTACGAGTGAGAGTAATAAAGTTAACATTTGAATAGAGTAATATTGAATTGTATGTGTGCACAGGTCCTGTGGAGGTGGTTGCATTGGTTGTTGACTGTCCTTGGCTGGTGGTAATCAATGACCTTAGGCGCAACTTTTTCTATGCTGCCTTTATGATATTCTTCATCTACCTCACTGACAAGTATGCTAGGGTAAGTACACAGTGCTTTTCTTGTTGGTTGTTATGCAGGGGTGAAGAATCAGTAATATCCTTGAGATTTATCCAACTAATTATTCCTGTGCAAAGTAGTGGCTTCACCAATGTACTGTATACAGAGAAATATTATAATTGTGTGTAAAATTATTGTGGAGGACATTGCAAAAATGATATATAGTACCGTAGTGGATGATGATAAATGACTGTAACTGACAGGGAGTGTGGTGTGAGCGCAGCACTCAGACCCTCAACCTGACTGTGGCGTGTGGCTCAGCGGTGGTGGCTGCAGTGGAGGTGACGGCTCATGTGGGTAGCCTACTGCACCCCTTGGCTCCCTCCCACCCTCCCATCCACCTGGCCCTCTCCCTCCTTATGCTGGTGATGGTGGCAGCCTTCCTGGTGGCCCTTACACTACGTACCTGCGCTGTGAGATGCTCCGCCCAACCATTCTCTTCTTAGTCACACACTTCAAATGGTTGTATTCACAAACTGTTTCATGGTGCACCTTACCAGCTTTAAAACCTGGTAATCACAATATTTTGTTGCTATACCCTGAAGCACATTAATTCTGCTCATACTATTTTAAACAATTTGAGAGTTGATTAATTATTTTCTCTATGTACAGTATATTGAAATATATAATGGAGTAGAGTAAGAGCTGATACCCTCAGGCACACCATGATACTGTTCTGGAATATGGTCAATACTTTTAGTTTCTTCTGCTTGTGACCCACTCTTGTCACTGATGCACTTTTTGTCCTTGATTTTTTATTAATTTACAGTATTAATAATTTTGAGCTCCTTACCATTTTCACTCACATCCAACCTTAGTGAGACACACCACAACACTACAGACCATACAGAATGCAGCCCTATACTGTACTGTAATATTAACAGGCTACAGGCTGTACAGGTACTTCTCCTACAGGCCACATATATCATGAAACAATATTCCTCTTGGTCAAAGATCACCTTGACCTTAGAGACACACAAACACTTGCCATAGCCTCCACAGCAACCACTACAGTATGTGACAGAACTCTCCAAGAAATATTAAAACAACACCCAGCAAACGTTATCAGAATAAGTAATTTCTGAACTCATATACTAATGTCCCTCCCACCTCACCCACTGGCCCTACAGAATAATGTCTGTCCATCCCCAGATCACTCACCCCTCCACACTTTCACTTAGGAACAACATTCAGCTATTTGCTTGGCCTCCTGACATCCATTTGTTAAAAAATAGTTTCTGCTAACCCTTGAGGTTCTTCCTAAAATGATGAATCTCTATACCTAAGTGACTGTTGTGGCTGCAGCAGCTGGAAGCCAAACTTAGCCTAACCAAAAGCAAGCACCACACTTTTAACCTTAAAATCCTAAAGCCTTTAACTCTGAACTCCATGCTTCCAAAACTTTGTGTGTAAACCCTTGTGCCTTTGACCTAAAACCCTTACTTAAAACCTTTACCCATCAATGTCCATCATTTAGTACTGTACCTGATTCCTGATGCCTTGACCTGAGAACCCTTAAAATGTTAGGGGCTGTAGACTATGTACAGTAGTCTTGGCCTTATTTCATCAAGCTCTTGGTTATGAAAGAGAACAATAATAATATTATTGATCATGGCTGTATGATATATTTAAGGTAAAAAAATTTACTCCACCTTCTACTGCCAATAGGTGCAATGAAGGGAATGAGTTGAGTATCTCCTCTTTGTTATACTAATGCTGTACCATTTATGATTTTATAAATTCCTGCCTGATTTCTGGACACTTTTTGTGTACTTTTTTTTTTTTTTCTGTTTTATTTCCTAAATCTTGGTTGTATATGAATTTTTATTCCAAACTTTTGAACCAGTGTATTTAACGTGAATGTTTGTTTGTTTGATTGTCTTGAAACTATGTTGACATTTCTCAACAGATCTTTACCAAATTTGGCACCGAGGTCCAGATGCTTCCCAGAACAATGCATGAACTAAGAAAACTTGGATTTGAACTGCCTCTGGGTTAATGTCTTCAGCTGACTGGCCTACAAAGCAAATCAGTCACCTAATTATCTTGTAAATTGCACTATGTTTTTTATGTTTATTGTAGTTCTTTTTATTAGTTTATATTACTTATTATGATGTACAGTCGGCAAAAAAAGTTTCGTTACCACCCCTACGTTAATTTTAACATCGGTAAGCGTGGCAGGGTTGGTACTCCGCCGACTGGGCAGCTGGTGCCTCGTCATCCGAGATATGCCGTTCGGGTATCGTCTTTGCCCTGGTCGATAATATGCGGGCCGCGGCAATGACAACTTAGCACAACGCATTCCGTTTCTTTTTTATATCAAAAGTTTAGCTGATTTTAAATTAAATTGAGTGTTCAAGAACTCTTACTATTTAACTATTCATTATTAAACATAAGGAAAGTGTTTGAGTATTTTAGAACAAGAATAATTGTGAAATACCCAGAAAAAATAGCACTGGGTGAAAGAATGTCATCCCTATTTGCCTGCCCATGAGACACTGAGAGAGGGGCACGAAGGGAGGGCCTAGGTGGCCCTCGCGTCACGCCTGACTTGCCACTCAGGCGCACCAACCTTACATCACACTGTTAAAAGGATGGTAATGAAACTTTTTTTGCCGATTGTACATACTTTGTTAATATTCTTTATTTTGGTTATTTTTGTTAAAAATTGGTACAGTATTACTGTATCATTATTTTAATTGCTATATTATTTGTGTTATTACTAATATTGATACAAACCACCAGACACTGAGAGTGACTGACACCATCCTTTCATTTACACCACTAAATGTCTATCCACCTACCTAATTGTCTATCTGTTTAGTTGATTTTCTATCCATGGAGTTTTCTGTGCATATATTCATCTGTATATTGATGTGGCCAGGCCCTAGAGTCAGTGTGTGTGAGGAAGGCTGTTGGTGAGGACAGCACGTGTCAGGCAGGAACGGTGCTCTTGTTGACGTGGCTTACCACCTTCATCACAGCAGCAGAGTTTGTCCTCAACAGGGTTAGTACAATATCATACTCTATAGTTGCTATCACAGCACATTTTCATCTATCCTCCAATATTTTATGTTGAGCATAATCTGGTCAAGAAACAGAGGTAAAAAGAGAAAGACATATGAAATCAATGCTCTTGTCATAGACCCTTACATTATCTTTCAGTGGCAAAATATATCTTTGTTTGTATTGATATGGAGCTGTATACTGTACAATAAAAGTCTTGAGATGAGTGATGACAATGGCTGGTATGATGGAACCATTAACTTCTTACCAGTATATACTTCTAGTTTGTGTATGTTTACACTGGGAGAAATACACTTAGGTATTTTTTGTATAATCTGTTTCTTTATTAGAATGTTATGCTTTAGTTTTCAAATGCCCCAGTAATTAAAGAGTTACTACAGTATAATCTTGAAATGCACTTTGGCCTGTGAAATTCATATTGATATACAATTTACTCACAGAATATAGTGGGTGGCCTGTAGCAGTTACTGTATTCTTCACACCTACTGTATAATAATGGCTGTTGACACTATACTTGATCTGTTTTGTACTGGCTGTTGTAGGTACAAGAGGGAGTGTGGATGTGGGGTGGACTACTAGGGGAGGTGGAGGTGGAGAACACAGGGGGCTTCCTCCTTGGTGTGTACAGCCTTTGGAACACCTTCACAGCCACTTTGTTGATACTACACACACCCCTGCCCAGGACACCAACACAGACCCCAGGTGGGTACAATTTCCCATAGTCATACACCCGTGGTAATAAATGTTTCTCTAAAGTGACAGTGAATTAAGCCAACAACAAATTTCTATACAGTGCCATTTTTTTTTTTTTTAGTGGTGTGCCCTTGGTACCCATCCATCTTTTAGAGGTTAATTGTGAGTTTCTGGTAAATACAGTACTGTGCCATTAAAGCAAGATTTAATCCATGGAAGTATGTACGGTAACTGTTTTGTGTGATTTATCTTGGTTTGTATTATACTGGTACTTTCTAGTAAAATTCATAATTAAGATGAGTGACTGGGTGCATTATTGCTATGTTAACAGAAAATGTAGCCAGCAATGTATAATAGTATTTACACATGACAGGTTGCTCTGAGACCAACAGAGTGGTGGGTGTACCCCTACAATGCCGTGACTCCCCGTCCTTCCTTGACCTCACCGTAACCACATTATGAACTCAGGTCAGTCATAATAATTATCAGCTTCTTTTCAACACAACATAACACATTGTACTGGTGCACAAACCCCCTCTGGAGGTTCTGGGAGTAGGTAGTAAATAGATCCTTTGGGATGGATAGGAAATTTATATTGCTTCCAGTAAAACCCTACCATAGGAGATGGAAAAGTTACTGTTTAACTGCCTTGGCCAGTTCTTACTATGAGGAAACAAGGCATAAATGAATGAATGAAAACTAACTCCTGCAATGTTATTTCAGTACATTGTACATATGTACTATTTTGAAACTTCAAAGAGGTATAACACTGTATAATTATTTTAAGTATCGGCAATGATTCTGTACTTTCACAGATCGTAATTCTTGATAGATGTGTTGCAGACATTGTCACAGATGATGACAGTTTAAGGTTTAGATCACCTGCTATTCATTCATATGGACTGACACAAATTCCATCTCAGTTTCTTATCTACTTCATGTATATTCTGTACAGGTAATGGAAATTTACGTATATTATTCAAGAACAATTACATGTAGAGCAGATCACAATACTGTATAATAGTACTCTATGGCTTCTTTCTGGTTACTATAAACAATAGTTCTAACTTAGATTTCTCTATTTTTAAAAGAATTCCTTTTTCCCAGGAAACTCGACAGATCTGTTACCATCAAGATTAAACAATCAGACATCTAAGTAGAAGATCTTTTCATCTCGGCGCTCATCTCGTCAATAGAATTACTGTAATATTAATATAAGTGCTGACAGGATTATTCACATACCATATGTCATTGTGCTGAGTGACACAGTAAGCAAGGAAATATTCAGCTCCGCACGTACTTCATCCCTAGAGGTAATAGTACTTTGTGTGCTGAGTAAGAACAGTAAGCAAAGGAAACATTCAGCTCAACATGTATTTCATCCCTAGAGGTAATAGTAATGTGTGCTGACGTGTGTTGATCAGTTGTGTGACACATTGACTACAGAAACATTTGCCCTCCACACCACTGCCAGGCCTCAGTGATCACCAGCCTCCCCACACTGCTGCACATCCTCACTTATGGCCATTTTTAGAAAAGACAAGGAAGGTAGTAAACACAAATGATCATACTGAGATGATTTATTGCAGTGCCACTTTGAAGTGTTATTATTCTCTTAAGTGGAGATTCTTTTGTTGGTGAATTGGAATGTCTCCGATTCCTCCAAACTCTGCCACGAAACAGATCCCCTTTTAGTGTACCATTTAGGGCGTTTATTTTCTGGTATTGTTAGGAGGAATCAGTTGCTTTTCAATTTACCAACAAGAGAACCTCCAATTAAGTTCCATCCATATTTTGAGTTGATCACAGACATTACAGTATGTTACATTCAGCTTTATAATTACTATACAGTAAAAATGTTTTTTTTTAAAGATATTTACAAATAGGATATGGTTGACAATTCTGCCTTACAGCATTTCCCCATGTACTATATTCATGTACAATATTGAGCTCAGTAATCATAGGAAGACCATGTGAGGTTATTCACTGGTAGGATGAGGTCAGAGGTTTTGCCTTACAGCAATAATAGTTTGTTCCTAATTCTGCTTCAGCTTCTGAAAATAAGGAAGCAGTGTTTAGAAAGCCATATGGCACAGCTAGTATGGAGATTTGATGATACAGTTGATGCTTTCACCATACTGGTAAAGAAGAGTATATTAGTTCAACAAGCATAAGTAGGAGTGAAAAGAGGAATCTGAGAGTAATGTAGGTAATGAGATAAAGTTATATAGGGGAAACGTAATATGCAAAGAGCAAAGTATTATTGTATTAAACAAGGTTGTTTGCTAAAAGTTATGCACTGTACTGAATTTAGAATTTCTCTTATAGTTGACAGATCAGGCAACAGAAGTGGGAAAAAGGATAAATATTTTTAATAGAATGTAGAAGGAGAGTTGTGCATGATTCATTTCCATTAGCACTGAGCAGGTGGTATAACTTGGAAGAGGATGCAAGTAATGGAGATATAATTTAAAGAAAATTTTTATGGGATAAAATGATTTGATATTGAGGGTTCTAAATGCAAATACAATAGCAGCAGTAGAAATGTGAGGGTCAGGGATGACCAAAGGGGTATGAAAGTACTGTATTATGGAGAGAATTAATAATTATGATGATCTATGGATCTTGCATACATGTTTGCAACCATTTTACTTGCTCTTGTGTTCTTGAACTTGATTCTTCTGAATTTTCTACCATCTGGTTTCAATGTATCAGTTGCTCTCAAGTTAAATTTATCTGTGCTGTTTATGGGTACTACAACTCTACCATCCTAAATTCTTTGGCTGTCTTAGTTTTTTCTCAGAATTCTTCAATTTAAGATATTTCAATGTTCACCACCACTTTTAGCTTTCTTCTTTCTTCAGCGATCAACCTGGTGAACAAACTTTCATCCTTTCTATCCTCAGTGACCTAGAGCAGGTATATAGTTCAGCATCCTACCATCTTGGAGATCAGCCCAATATTCTTGACTTGCAGTATTTCTAACCTCTTATCCTTCCACATATTATGGTGTAGAACTTTTCATACCACTGGGCTCTTTCAATCACATTTAGTTTCAATATTTTTAGAAATTGTCCCATTCACTGACTATATCACAGGCCTCTTCAGTGGGACAGAACTGGATATCTTTAAGTAACTGCTGTATAGTATGATATTTTAATTTATTGGTGATATAGAAATATTAATACTGTACAATGTTCTGTATAACCATTTCAGCTTCAAGGGGTTTGGGTAGGTACCATCAGGTAAAAATAAACAGACTACAATAGATAGTTAGGTTAGATGAGACAAACCCCCCCAACACACTACTACTGTTTATCATCATATTCCATGTTGGTGTCATCTATATGTCTTGTTTGTCAAACTTATTCAGCCATGTTCTCATTCCACACCTTTAAACAGCAGTTGATTGATGAATACTGTATACTTTGAGTCAAGCCAAACACTTTAGACCAGAATTTCTCTCTGTGGAAAGTTGCTAAGTGATCCGAGAGTACCTGTCTGCGTATCACAAATATCCCCACTTATAAAGAACATTGTTATTGGGCACCAGCAGCAAGTCTTACATGAAATATACCTATCATTTTGTATCTAATGATTTATGTCCACAGGGATTATGAGCCAAATTTTTTGGTTTTATTGGTACAACGGAGCATATTCCGTTTTTCAAAGACTGGTAGTCTTTTATATTGAGCAATGAAATATTTTGTTTTGTCCTCTTGCAAATGCTCTCCGAGACCTTTTGATTTGTATAATGCTTGTGCAATGAGAAAATCTGCTCTTGGGGAAAAACATTTTAAGAAAAATATTTTTATTAATAAAATGTGGGAAAATAGTGTCATCCTATCACAGCACCATTCCCAGAGGGTTCTGAGAATATTTAAATAGATGGAAAGGATGTGCAGTTGTTAAAAGAAACCTTGCTTTTGACCATTCCTGTACAGGAGACCCTTATTGTTTAATTAATATTCTGTCTCAAGTACTGTAACTGTCTTTCTGGCCTGGTGCTATAGTTTCTCATGATTATTATTATTATTTTATTAAACTTATCATATAAGAGGGTTATGACCTTGACATCCTTCTGTACAATGGGTTTAAAAGGAATGTGCTGAAAAGGTTTAGGGTGTGCTTGTGATATACTGTACAGTAATTGGGAAACTAGCCAGTAGAGTCAAAAGTGTGTGTGTGTATGCATGTGCACTCTACCACTAAATAGACCACAAGGAACGTATCAATCAATCAACCCCTTACTAAAGGTGAAGGATGTGAATATATATGTGATTAAATGACTCACTGGTTGATCACATATTCCTGTGATCTCTTCCGTGTACCGTATGAAGAAACTGTTGTGCTCACAATGTATATATAGATCTTTGTAAATCCAGAATTTGTAGCATTTTCATATACTGTTCCCATAGTTACATTATAGTACCATCAAATAGGGTAAATCAGGATGGGAGGAACAAATGCAGACAAACCATATACTGTACATACAGTATAATCAAATTTAGAATGAAATTTAATATGTGTCAGATAGGAATGCAGTGCATACTCCTAAGTACAATTAATTTGTGTTAGATACACAAAATATGTAGGTGTGATATGGGGATAGAATTTGGATACTCCCCTTTTACCTGCATTACCTCATTTGAAGGTACGTACCTGTTTTATTATGCAGTGTACAGGATTCTCTATATTTAAACAAACAGTATCAATGTACTGTAATATCCTGATAATACTGATATTGTTGATTCTTAAGATGATATATTTCTCTCAATATGACTGAGCCAGATAATTTTTATAAGTGATGTGTGATTGTCACCAAAGACTATATTAAGGTACTGTACTGTACAGTATGTATATATTTGCTGGAAGCAGAGCTACAGTACTCCATTCCCATTTGAGTGTATAGACAAGTCAGATTATTTCTTTAGTTCTTGCAAATGTATTGGAAGAGTTAATGGTGAAGGGGTACTATTGATTTCCACATGTTTTTTTGAGGTTGTGTATGGTAGTGTAAGTATATGTTTAACTGTACAGTAAAAACCATAGATGCACTTCAGTCTCAGCTGCACAGTATGAATGAATTACTGTAATGCTGTATAACTCGTTAACAGTGTACAGTATTTTGTGTTATTTTTCTTTCAGACATTTTAATTTGGTCATATATAAAGTACAGGTATGTCTGTCAATGTTTTGTCAAATTGTTTAGTAAACCACTGAACTTGATCATGCATGTAGGATTGAAGCAAATATATGCTGTTGACAGTAAAATTAATTAATAAATACTTAACTATATGAGCAGTGTTAAAGGTGCTTCACATCTGAATTGCATGTACAGTCATAAGTTGAAGTTGGCTGTGTAATCCACAAGCAAGAAAATTCCTGTGCTAGACAATGATGGCGACTCTTAAGATGACTCCATAGTCACATATAACCATCATACCAGAAGGTGTCATTACTTGGCTTATGACTTTTGTTGTAGTATTGTTGTATGTGTGTAAAGCTGACATCATATTTTGGCATTCTATTAATTCTATTTGTACAGTACCAAGCTTGATGAACTAGGAAATGTGGCAGAAGGAAGCTACAACAAAGGAAGGTGCTCTGTGTAATGGTTAATTATTTATCAGTAGAATATTCAGTGAAAGCAGCGAGAGTTTCCAAACATGCGCTTGTGAATCTACGTTTGATTTTGTTTTGAGAACTTTTATTTCACAGTGCCATTATTCCACAATAATGCATTCCCCTACCATGCCTTATACAATCACAATGCTGTATGTAATGTCATGCCCACTCATGTCAAACAAATTTACTGGAGTAAACACAGGCTATTTCCTCTCTTTGGTAATGGACTCTCCTGATGCTTACAAATAGAAATGTAGACAGTATATAAAAGATTTTGATGTCCTGTCAGTCCTGAGTCGATCTCTTTAATGGGAGATTTTTTGTTGGTGATTTTGATGGTCTCTGATTCCTCCGAACTATGCCATGAAACAGATCCCCTATTAGTACCATTGAAGGCATTTGTTTTCTGGTATAGTAAGGAGGAATCCGTAGCCTTCCAATTTTCCAACAAGAAAATCTCCCCTTAACTATTCCCCTTGTGGTGATGTGGGCAATACTTCAAGGATTTTGGCACTCCCTGTTGCTCCAGCCACTTCTTTTCAATTCAACTGGCTCTTCTTTCCTTTGTTCCCATGTGGCTTGCTATCCCACCTTTACAGTACCTCTCTCATTCTACAGGGTTGTCCAAGCCTTGCCTTGGATGGTCTTCTTTTATCCTCAAATCAACTAAATCTTTAGCTATTCCCTCCTTTCCTTGTTCATCCTTCAAAGCATGCTATCTGCTCTAGATGTCTAACTTCTCCAACAGCATAATTAAGATCCCAGCTGTTGCATTGCCAATATGACTGTCATTCTAATCAGGGGCACCAAATTTGTGCAGTGGTGATGTTATCATCTCTCATCCAGTTAGCACATGGGTTCAATACTTTACTTTGATTTGGTTTGACTTCTGCATGCCCTAGATGTGGCACCTGTGCAATACATATTTTATGCTTCTTGTGAACTCATTACCTACCCATTATTAACATAGAACAGCTTCATCATCTTTATTTTATTGATTATTTTTAAAGTGAACAATCACAGCTTTTATTCTGCATTGATATTTATCATACGACCAGTACCATACTAGTGCCACATTTACCACTCACACTAAAACAAACCAACTGTAGTCACTGTTGGTTGTTAAGGGTCATGTCCTCCTGTATTCTTTCTAGAGAATATGGCTATATATAGTCTTTGTTGTTAGATTGCATCTCTTGCCCGTCTTTCCAGTCAGTAAATCACGTGAGATCTTTGAGTGTTCATTAGTATTTGATGAAGGCACAAGGCAGGACACAATCATGCTGTACATAAAATGGATAACCTCCATTCATTGCACTTCATACATCAAGGGTGAGCTACAAATACTGAATTACAATTGTAATATGCATACTCTAAACTATTATACCACCATATCACTGTCATAGCCTGTCTAGCTTTCCCTATGTTAATCAGTACAGTACTGTACGGTACTTATTTTTAGTCACCTTAGCAGAGTACTGATAATAGTATTTATTTAACTCAGAGTAGGGGGTGTATATAATTATGTGTTTTCCTTAAAAGTGTACAGTTCAATGGATTGCCATTCATATGATTTATTATGGGGATTTCACTCATAATCTTGGATATTTTTCTTGAAAACATAATGTAGTTTTCTCTTCTATTACAAACAACAGTTGTCTCTTTTTGCCACCAAAAGAAAAACATAATGTAGCAGCTGCAGTAAAGGTGTTATATAATTTGGAAGCCACATTCCAGTAGGATAAGAACTCCTTGGAAATCTGCACTTACAATAGCTTACAGTATGAGTGAAAATGGTATGATTTTAACGGAGTCCATGCTTGACATTCATATCCTCATGGTGCTTAGATGTGTTTGGAGGTGGTGTTTTAAAACTTATTTACCCTTCCAGAGTATCTGCAAGTGTAGCACAACTGGCAAAAGGCCAAGTAACCTGTGTGTTTAGGACAACTCAATATAATGTCTACAGAATCATCCCTATTATTTAATTATTTTACTTGCATATGGTATATACTGTGTACTGTATACTGTGAATAGTTTTGCTGTAGAAATGCATGAGACACAAGTACTGTACTGTATAATGATAATGAGGGATGTCAGCTTCAAAAACTATTATACCGTACAGTCAATCCTCCAGTAACACGTTTCTCTGGTTTAAAATGATGTTGGTTTGTAGTAATGCATACTGTACACCCTTTAACATGGATTAACCCACAACATTGCTATTATTTTGTACTGAATATTTTGTACCTGCTCAGCTCAACTTGAATTTTCAGGCCAAACTGAGTCACACTTGATCTACTGAGACATCATTGGGATCTTGCCAGTCACACTCTGCTATTCTCTCTTTCCCAGTTACCTCTCCTTTCATGTGCTATTATTATGTCTGGTCTTGCCTTTGTATTGTACTGTACTTTGTTATTTGTTCTGTTTGCATGTTTCCTTAGCATGTCAATCTTCTTCTGTCATCATATTATTATCATTATAGTGAGAACTAGCACCAAGCCTTGTGAGATTATTTGGCACTAGGGAAAGTCACCTGTATAATCAAATACAAATATTCTCCTCCATGTTGGGGATTACATCGTGTGCAACAGGATATGTGATAAACACAGAGTATTAATGAATAACCAACAAAATTGTGTGTCATGGGGTTAAAATGTGGACCTTGAGCAGAGGTGTGGTAAAAGGTGTTTTCAAGACTCCTCAATGCAAAATTTCTCTGTAATGCAGTAGGGTTGTGATAGCAACCAACCTGATGCTTTGAAGGAGGATTGACTGTATAATTATATATATATACCCTGTACTGTACAAACAAAACTGTGTGGAAGGTGCATATGAGATAAATGTTAAAAGAAAGTTGTAGAAAAAAATGAAAGAAAGTAAAGAAGCACGTTCCTGTTAGAGGCTTACAGTATGTCTTTCGGTATTAAAAAAATACACAAGACAAATTCGTTATCTTGACTTAAAAACCACATCAGAAATCTGGCAAAAGTCAAGAATATGACTTGATTATAAGTCTAAGAATAGGGAGGGTACATTTTTTGTGACAGTGTAATTGAAGTAAGGATATGTTGCATTACTAACCTTTTCTATTGTAGCAAAGCAACATTGAAGTTAATGCTCTTTATCCTTCTTGTTATCTTATCTTTATGGGGATAAGACTTTGTAAAAGACCTTGGAGACTACTGTGTACTCTTTATTGTGTGGCAAGAAACACACTTCCTCTGTTTTGTTATTCTGATTTGTGTCACTTTGAAAGAGTTGGTAATCCCCCAAGTTACCTACAGAATTGAACCCCATCATGTTTTTGCTTGTCACTTTAAGCTTCAATACTATCCAATCCTAATAATGTACTGTAGTTGCTGTCTCTGTGGCCATACTAATACTGCTTATTGGATTCTGCACAGTAGTAGTAAACTGGGCCATATGAAAGAAAAGTCAAGGTTAGGTAATGAGTGACCAGTACAGTGGTTATGGTACCATTGTAATGGGCATCATCATTACTTAGCCCATAACATTTCTTGCATACAGCCAGCTATAAAATAGAGTAGCAAAGCTCCATTGTACTGTACATTAGACTTAAGCTTTTGTGATGTGTTATGTAATTTCAACTTAGCAGAAAATGTTGGTGAAACTTAAACCTTCTTCTAATGTTTAATGTGACATAAACATTGGCTACTGATATTCTGCACAGTAATCAATTATGTACACTGATTAGAGTTAAATATTAAGCCTAAGAGATAGCAATATCATACTTAAAATTATTATTAATGATTTTGTATTTTTCTCTACAGCTTCTTATAACCTTTTAAATTTACCAGTTGTGATAATTATTAAGGTAAAATAAAATTGTTATATAAGTAAAACGTTAATGTAAAATGAATCAAGTGGTAGTGAATTACACTTGTATTGATACTATCCAGTGATGGATAGACAATAGTAACAGTGATGTATAGAGTTTAGGCAATCTGTTCAGAGATGTATAAAGACTTGATTGTTGGTATCAAGGTGGTTATACACAGTTATTAACCCACAAGCACTCTATATTTAAACAAATTTTTTAAAGCTATTCACAAAATGGCAATGCTGGCTTATGTTTGACACTTGAGGTGCTACTCCATTAAAACATTATCTTTAATGACACCAATGAAAGTACTGTAAGTGGGAGTCAAGGAGACTTGGAGTGACCTCATTATTAAATATAAAGCCTGCATTTCCATCCTAAGAATGATTAGCCATTTTGCTTGCTGGCTTCATATTATATAGATGGTCAATACACAAACAACCTCCTTTGTTGGTACTGGAGCAGCAGCTGACTCAACATTTTTTACAATGGTTTTTATATTTATGGATATGCAAATGTATATTTGTTTTTGCTAATTTAATTACTTGTTGGAGATTTAATTTTAACTGGAAAAATCCTACAGATGTATATGATAAACTTAATGTTAAGGATGAGTGATCTCTGTACTGTACTTTACCAGTACTGTACAGCGGCCTCAGGAATTTGTACACATAGCAATGGTTATAAGGGGTCTTTATTCTGTACATACTGTAGGAATTGTTGTACTGGCTGATTCAAGTATTACCCAAATAGCATCACTACAAAAATTTGGTGTTAGGAAATTAATGTACTAAATCTTCTAGTTGTTATGAACCCTTGATGTCACAGTGGTGTATACGAATTTCTGAGGCCGACTGTATATGTACTGTAATCTACACTGAGGTCATTATAATATACAAAGTGACTACTGTGTTCAACAGAGAGTACTCCAGGTGTGTTCTTAGTGAATTAAACTGATGCAGCACAACCGACATCATGATAATGTAGTACATGTGCCACAAATTGTACATTCATGGCCATTAATTACTTAAGGCTTTTCAAACTTCAGAGTAAGATGATGGAAGTACTCTTGCTAGTTTGAAACAATACTCTAGTCATGACATATTTTAGAAGTATAATCATTTGTACTAAAAAACAAATGTAATTGTTTTGTGGAAGCTGTTTCCCAGTTTCCATGCAATAAAATTTTAGTTTGATACATTAATCAGCAAGTTGTGTTTGCTGCAATTGTACTTCCATGTGAGCTGAACAGATAATAGACAGTGGTGAATAATAACTGCCCATGACTACATGTACTATTGGCAACAAGAATTTGTACACATGCTGTTGTTTTCAAGGGTTTACAATATAAAGAAAATGTCAGACTACGTAACTGCAACACAACATTATTATTAGGTTTTATGTTTTGCTGATCACTGAGTCACTTGTTAGACAATTTATTGCAGTACTTTCAGAATAATTACCTCTCTTTCTATATAGTCTGTGTAAGAATTTCTGTGGCCAATTGTACAGTACAGGTATGTGATTGTATATCTTTGGTTCAGCTGATCTACAATCCTGCTGCTGCTGCTCTGTAATTAAGTACTGTAGCTGGATGAGTGATCAACTGACACATGGATGTACTTTTTGGTCTTGAGTTAACTGGTGTGGTAGAAAGGGAAGTGGAATTAAATAATGTTGTTAGGTGTTCGTCCAAGGTTGGTAACTAAGTGTTCGTCCAGGGTTGGTAACTAAGTGTTTGTCCAGGATTGATACCTCACTCACTCTTGTTCTTTGTTGTTGAGCAATTTTATGGCTGATTGTTAAGGAAAATGGATACAGTTTATAAATATATCATGAATTATTTTTACAGTGTTGAAATAAGATTATTGTAGATTATAATTAGTATGCAATATAGTACTGTATACAATTAACTGTATTTACCAACATAACCTAACCAAATTAGCATAAACTCAAAATGAGGATGTGGTTTGGAGTGCAAACAGTTGTTTGTTTTCATATATAAAAGTAGAATCCTCAGATATGGAGATGACCAAGATTTAATTTTTGTTATCTTATCAACTATTGTACAGTACTGTACTGTACTGTATTATGGGAAATTTGACAACACTTTGCTGAAGACAGGATTTTGGCCTCTCATCATATTCTACGTATCCTATTGACATGATTACTTTGTGTTTGTTTACTGTGGTATGGTAATGTGCCAGGGAATGCTGTGGTGTACTGTATTGTGTTTCACAGATTTCATCTTTATTTGGAGTGTTAATGTGATTCACTTGTCTCCTGGGAATGGGAGAGTACATGTACAAGTAATGGTGAAATGTGATGTTCTTTTTGAGATTTTACCAAACCCCTTTGTATACATAGATTATATCATGTTCAAGAGTTCTGTTCTTCCCATAATTTGTACTTTGTTTTGTCCTAACTGTGGTGATAAACACACTGCTATGTTAAGGTTTTGCCAGAAGTATATCATTGAGTGTGAATTAGCTGCCATCTAACATGAGCATAGTGGTCTATAGAAAAAGCAGCAAATAGGTTTCCAGAAAGGATTTAATTAAGATTGTAGCTTTGCCTCTACCCCTACCCATAATCCTGTTCCCGCCTCCTCCCCCCCTGCAGCTCGTATTCCTTCGTCCTTTCCTTTTACACTCATTGTGTGTACAACTGCTTTGTTGTTTTGGACTCTGATATTTTGCCTTCCACTTCTGTTGTTGTCTCACATTTCTTCCCCAGCTGATCCTACTTCTGATCTTGTCTGTCTTGGCCTCAACCCTGTAGTGTTGACTCCATCTCCTGGAACTGCTTTCAACATCTTTTGGTGGCTCTGATATCCTAACTTCCTGCAGAGACTCACTGGGGGTATGATCTTTGGTAGCCTTGGAGTTAACTCCCCATGTGGCTGTTATATGGCAGGTTAATATAAAGGGGTTGGTGGCAAGGTGTTGATAGACCCATAGGGACATAACCATTATGGCTGGTATGTTGTACAGGCTAGTTGTTTCTGTCACACAAAATGGATGTCTGATTTCTTTCAGTTATGAAATGTCACTGACATTACTTCCTAATATCTCAAGGGTGCTGATGTGGCAGTAGGTAAAGTATATGTGTACTGTTCTGGTTGTAATATGAGGGTCAATTTTACAATGATTGCAGTTGCTGTTAAGATATCTCTCCAACCACACTCCTCACTTTAGTGCACACACTCATTGCAGCTATCATATTCAATACAGTAATTATTGTATATGACCACTCTGACCATACAGTAGCACAGTAAAGTACAATGTTAAATTATCAAAGTCATCATACACTTTCTTATTTGAGTATTTACAACGTAACTGTTTATGACTCAAATCATCTTGAGTAAGAAATTAGGTTGGTTCAGTTGCCTAAAAAATATCTAGACGTTAAATACACTACTTTCTAAGTCACCAGTTGAAGTATATAGAATGTTTCTCAGTTAATTACTCATTTTTGCTTTGGTTGAACTTGAGGGTCCAGAAATTCTTTAGAGAAATTATGCACTGGGTTGAAGTAGAACACTGCCAGTATAGTTCAATGTTTACTCAGGTTAATTCAGCTTTATCTTGCCAGTGTTTGTTGCCCAGTGATGTTACTAAATATTTTGTATAATGATGTATTGTTGTTCTATTGCTAAGTGAATGTTTATTTAAAATTTAGGGTGTTACATGTTTTCCAATATTTTATGGTAGATGTAGGAATATCTCTGGCTTATTCTTAAATAAATATTATTACATCTGGTTTGGAAAGATGTTTGAATTGGGAGGTTGTGCAGTGTTAAATTTTGAATGATACATCCACCCACAAAATACAACCGACAGATTAAATATCAGAAGATACACTTATTTACAATTAAAATGTCTATAGATGATTTCAGGTGACTCACTCAGTTTGTCTGTTGAAATTACGAATACTGTCTCTCTCTCTCTAGATAGATAGATAGAAGAAAAAGCAAGAAATCAGTGTTCATTATTAATTGTTGTTGTTTGTTTTGTCTCATTCCAGTCTTTTCTCTTTCAATTTCAATCCTTTCTCTTTCATTCTAATCCTTTCTTTTTCAATTCTAATTCTTTCTCTTTCATTCTAATCATTTCTTTTTCAATTCTAATTCTTTCAATTTCAATCCTTCCTCTTTCAGTCTAATCCTTTCTCTTCCAATTTCATTCTAATCCTTTTTCTTTTAATTTCAATCAATCCTCTCATTCTAATCCTTTCTCATTCAATTCAACCCTTCCTCTTTCATTCCAATAATTTCTCTTTCAATTCCAATCCCTCCTCTTTCATTCTAATTCTTTCTATTTCAATTTCAACCTTTCTCTGTCATTCTAATCCTTTTTCTTTCATTCTAATCCTTCCTCTTTCATTCTATTCCTTTTTTTTTTATTCCAATCCTTCCAATCTCATTCCAGTTACCCCCCACCCCTCTGTTTTGCTGGAGTAAGCGTCAGATTCCAGAGTGACAAGTTAAATCTCAGAGAGAGAGAGAGTCGAGTTGAGTTGAATTGAATTGAATTGATAGAAGAACTGAGAATAAGGCTACATTGGAGGGAGAGAGAGAGAGAGAGAGAGAGAGAGAGAGAGAGAATAATCTATAAATGGAAAGAAAGATGGATGGAAAGAGAATGAATGAACTGGAAGGAGATAAAAATAAAGAATAAGAGAACTACATGAAATTCTTGCACATTCAACTTCATTTAATTTCCTATTCTTTTCCTTACTAAAGAGGTGGAAGAAGGGAACTAGTAGTAACAAATCCTTCATATTAATCAAATAATTCTATTGTAACTAATATTTGCATCTATAATACAGTTAAATATTGAAAATATGTTAATCATTGTGTTTTTAAATGAAAATACATGATATTTCCATGTATTTACAAAATACTAAAATTTGTTTAAGGAAATTTTCAAGATTCAAGGTATTTAAGTTAAAAGATTAAAGAAAATCTAAAGATCTTGAGAATTTTTGTTTAGATGATTAGGTACTGTTTGTTCATTTAGGCTCTGCACCAAACATAAAATTTATTATAATTTTTGTAATATAATAAAATATTAAAGCTAAGGATATATCAAGTATTGCATATTGTTTACCTTGTGAAATATGATAGTAATTACATTATTAAGGTAATGGAGCCGATACAAAAGTGTCTGAGTGTTGCAACATGACCATAGCTGCCAGAGGCCGCAGTTATCGTACTGCATTACAATAATTTATTATTTTGAAAAATCATTGTTCCCTTCTATGACAGACTTACAAAACTAATGATAAAAGTTCAATTAGTGAATAAACAAATATCTAGAAGACTGCAGAGGAGCTATGTGCCTGTATTTCGGAATGAGAAGTAAAAAAATGCGTTGGGTCACAGCAGCAGATGTCACTGCCAGAACCTCTCCTCAACACGCTGAGTGCTCCGGAGCTGGTAACGGAGCAGTGTGATTCCAACCAAAACTCATTGAATCAAGAACCCTGTGATCGTGTATGTGAGACTTGTTGGCTTCTGATTCCTCCTGACTATGCCACGAAACAAGCTCCTTTAAATAATGGTGGAGTTTCGTGGCAATATTTGAAGGACTCATTCACCTCCAATTTTCTGACTACAACACGCACTTAAGCGAAGTAACCTGACGTCAACACGGTAAAGGTCCAATGAATTAAGTAAACCACCTTCAATCATTAACGAGTGTTCCGGGAAACTGTGATCAGAGCTGTACTAAGGGGAGATTCTTTTGTTGGTGAATTAAAAAGTGTCTGATTCCTCCAAACTATGCCACCAAACAGATCCCCTATTAGTATTATTAATGTTGTCTGTTACATGGTATAGTTTGGAGGAATCAGTAGCCTTATATTTACCAACAAGAGAATTTCCCCTACACCCTAACCAGCCCCGCCCCGTCCCGCCCCAGTCTTCCCAGGCCATCCATGTTCCCCACTTCGTCTAAAGCCACACTTACCCATGCCCCGCCCCAACCTAGTCTTCCCAGTCCATCCAAGTTCCCCACTTCGTCTAAGCCCCACTCACCCCCGCCTCACCCCACCCCCAACCAAAGGAACTGGAAATGACACCCGGAGGAAATTGAGATAGTGGCTTTTATTGGTTATTAACTCTATCCTGCCTTTCACCTATATAGCTTGATGGAGGTGGATGGGGGTGGGGGACAGAGTAAAGGGGATGCAGGGGTTAGAAGATGTGGTGAAAGGAGGGAGGGAAGAAATATGGAATGGGGAGAGAACACCTGGGTAAGAGAGAGAGAGGGATAGATGGAGGAAGGGAAAGAAATGGTACTGATATTGATGTAGCCTACTGTTCGCCACAGGAATTCGTACACGGGCTATTTGGAAAGAGAGGTCATTATTCTGGAAATACTGCAATGAATGGTCTACCAAGTGACTCGGATTGAAAAAACAAAAAACCTAGTAAATTATTGTACTGAACTTTCGTAGTCTTACACTTTTCTTGTGGGCAACAGTACAAATACTGCATTTAGTGATTGAATGTTGATGTGGTGGTGGTGGGATTTTTGTTAATATATTTATCATTAATTTATATTCTATTGAGAGGCGGTGGTATGGTAATGGTACTGAAGGTGTATAAGTATGTGATGGTGGTCTGTGTGTATGGTGGTGATAGTGAGAATGATGGTGGTGGCGATGGCAGAAGTAAAACTGTGGTCGTAGTGTTATAAAGCGATATTTATTTAATTATGTGAAATATCAATTGTTATTCAGATGACAATGCACCGATTCCCTTCTTTATAACAGATGTAGGTTATAATAATTATGACGTTGGATATATGTTGTTCGTACGGTACTGGCAGATAAATACAGTAACAACTAGTGGTGTAAATTATTGATGTAGTATAAGTTATGGAGTATATCGGTGAATTGAGGGAGGGGAGAGGGAGCTACTGCATCCTCCATACTATGCTAGAAAACAGACGAGCTCGGTGTTTACTTATGGGGATCTGTTTCGAGACTTAGTGTGGAGGAAACAGTAGCCCTCCAGTTTTACCGTCAAGAGAGTATCTTATCACCTTAAAACTATCCTAAGTGGTTCTCGAGCAGTTTGGTTTAGGGGTCTTTTTAGCTCTCCCTCCTTCCCTCTCCCCCTTCCTACTCTCTCCTCCCTCCTTCCCTATCCCCCTTCCTACTCTCTCTTCCCTCCCTCCCTCTCCCCCTTCCTACTCTCTCCTCCCTCCCTCCCTCTCCCCCTTCCTACTCTCTCCTCCCTCCTTCCCCTGCCTACTTCTCTCATCCCTCCATCCCTTCTGTCCTTAATTCTTCCACCCCTCCACCCCTCCCTACCTTCCTTCCTCCACCCATCCCTTCTTCCACGTGGCGAAATTGACGCATGCGCTGATTGTCTGTCACAGCCGGTGGTGGATGGGAAATGGCGGGAACAGAGGTGATGAGGGAGGACCGATATGGTGGTTTGTTCAGTTCTTCATCAGCAGTGCGAGTGAAAGGAAGTGTTGAAAGGAAGTGTAAAGGGAAGCGACTGTTAATTCGAAGTTTGGTGTACTTGCTATTTACATGTATAGAATTAATGTCCGAAGATTATTTGTTCAACTTTTGTTTGTTATGATTTCAGTGTAAATTGTGGCTTTTATTAGTAATTAAGTTTTCTGTTTAAGGAATTTATTATAATTGTACGATCCTAAATTGCTTAAGTGTATTGATGGTGGAGGTGCAAATCATTGGCCTGGCCAGACCTGCCCACACCACACCCTGTAAATTATTTCTTTGAGGAATTTTAATCGAATTTGTGAATAGTTTTTGCGGCAATAACCTCGATTTAAAAGAATTACAGTTGATATCTAATCGTCTAATCATTCTAATGTGTAAATACTGCAGCGTTTGTGTAAATCTATTTTGTTTCTCTCGTACTGCAAATACCGAATGCTTGTTAAAGTTTATTGAAGTTTTCTGATAAATTTCGAACGTCCATTGGAAATATGATTTGAGAAGTACCATTCTTTCCACTTCATTGTGGTATTTAAAATTGTCAAGAGGAGTAATTGGGTGATACCAGTGAACTAAGACTGTTCAAAAGTATCGTAATGAGGATAATAACTTTAGCAAATAAATAATCTGTTATTAGTTGTGTTTGAGTGATATCGGTGGAGTGAAAGATGGTTTGTAATAGTGAGAGGTAGAAATTGAAATCAAAACGGAACTAAAAGTACAATAGAAAGTGGTCCACGAATCGTAAGTGTAGAAATCGGCGATTTCAGTGAACTGGTTTGTTCAAATGTCGAACGAAGCACATGCACTAAGATCAATGAACATAAAAACTCTACACCTCTTATACCATTAACACTTTGTCTGTTGCTGTTTGAAAATCGTTTGTGCTCTTTTA
This sequence comes from Petrolisthes cinctipes, assembly GCA_033782935.1. Classification (NCBI taxonomy): domain Eukaryota; kingdom Metazoa; phylum Arthropoda; class Malacostraca; order Decapoda; family Porcellanidae; genus Petrolisthes; species Petrolisthes cinctipes. The sequence continues at coordinate 21,697 of JAWQEG010003113.1, read as the reverse complement.
TAAGAGTTTGTATTGGTCATCCCCAAACGTACTGTTTTCTCAATTTACCAAAGTTAATTCTTGTTCTTTAAAGAATTGAGTTTAGAGCAAATCCTCCCGAAAGTTCACTGGAATTCCTAGTGTTAATAGAAGTGGAAAAATAACTTAAAAATAAAATGACAGTGAAGTTGCAAGTAATAAGTGAATTGTGAATGAAACTATTGGCTATACATAAGGGCCCTGTTACATGTAAGCAGCAGTAGTGTATGTCTGATGGCTGTATTTGTCATGCCAGAGGTAAGAGTTGTTTACTAGCTGAAGTGAATTGGTGAAGGATTCCTCTACCTGCTTATTATGGATACAAGTTGTAATTTGATAATGCACTTCAAATGACCGCGGCATCAACAAAACTTGTGGATTGGAGTATCTTGTAACGCCACCTTTCATTGAGATGCCACAGCACTCCAAAGTTCAAACATTATAAACACTGGATAATACCAGTACCTACTACACACATCACTGACTACGTTACCTGCGTTGTGTCGCCCGGCAGCTGATAAGGAAGAGTGAGTGTTGTAGTCCTATTTGTAATGTTAAGATTTTAGTTTAATATTCACTTATCTTAACGTAGAAATGGAAATCATTTATTCCGGTTCAGGTTAATATACCGGTAGTTGTTTTTCCTAGACTCCAAAATTCCTCCTTCTGCAAATGTCTGTATAACGATTTCAAACTAGACTGGTTCTAGTTGTTACCCTGAATGATCACTTACGAACCAAATATTAACTTGGGAGACAATTTACTTTGATAAATACGGGTGTTGGTGTATAAGGACTCGGTTAACACAACTCGTTCAGTAGACAGCCTTGCAGTTACAATAATTAATAGTTGCTCTGACATGTCATTGTTGTTGGTTTGTGATAATGTCGTTCTTATTTCTTCATATATCCACGGGTTCTCTTTTACTTTGTCTCCTAAGTTTGTTATATTTCATTAATAATTTTTCCCTCGTTACTTCCTCTATCAATATATCCATATCTTCCATTCTACTAGTAACAGAGTTTTCTAGTTTTTGTTCCAGTGCTTTAATGAATGCATCCAAAGCATCATTATCAGTTGCTACCTATCATATTTCCTCCCATTTCTCTTGAAATCTAATTTGTTTCTGTAACTTAAACTTTACTTAAATTAAGTTATGATCAGAAACTTTTTTAGTTTTCATCTAGTCGTATTACTAAACCATTTATTCATTTGCCAAAGCGTAGTCTATCACACTCCTATGTTGGTTCCTTTCCCATGTATATAATCCTTTAGTTTCATCACATGCATTGAGAAGAATCGTATTATAATCGTTAATCCATTTTAGTATAATTTCTCCTTTTATCAAGCTGTTGATAGCAAAGAAAGCCCACATGGGCATTGAAATCTCGTAAGGTAATACATGCTTCTTCCTTACTACTTTCTATAATTCTCTCTCGGTTTGTTTTTATTGGCGTACTTCTCTCCCTATCTTGTTAGCTATTTTCTGCAGGGAAATTAATTAGGATGATCTTTAATACTGTCGTATATTTTTCCATTAGCGTGTAAGAGATCGCCATTTCCTTAATCTAGATTCTCAAATAACCTTCTTTTTCTCTATAGGATCATTAGCTCTCCTCCTTTCTTGTTCCATGCATTTCTCATTGCTTCTATTTTCTTCAAAACCTTACTTATTCAAAGTTTATGGAATCTTTGTGTCCGCTAGGCATAATTATTGTATCAAGATCTCCCTTTGTAATTCCTTCAATCTGCATCAATTTCTGTCGTTAAACCATGGACACTTAATAGCTTGATATTAAAACTATTATTTTTCTTTTCATGAGTTTAAATTTTTCTGCTCCTTCCGACTATTAATAATTTTCATATCTGGTGATATTACCAAATTTTATAAACATCCTCTCGCCAAGTTCGGTTTTTCCTTTCAACTGTTCTCTTAATGTTTTCGCTTTACAATGGTGATAAGTCAGGAACTATGAACACCTTTGGTTTTTCTTTCTTCCCTAGAGTTTTTTAGGATGTTGCATTGTTGCTTGTAATATCTTATTTTAACTAGGAAAGGTCTGTTTGATTGCAATTGTCAAAACGTCTTCTTAGCCTAATCACTTCGACTATCTCTGTATTGTGGACATTTGTGTAATTATCAAATAACTCTACACCTTTCTCTATGTTGTTCCTTTCTTTCTCTTGCTTGTTCTGAATGGCAAGGGCCCTGGTTCGAGTCCACGAGAAACGTCTGGGATTTTTCAGAGGTGATCTGATGGGTGCAGCTGTTCGTCAATTATCGTGGCTACGCAGACACGTCATGAAAATACCCCCTACATCGTTGTAAAATCACAACATAGAAGCCCGACCATATTCCAAGATGCTGTGAGTGACGGTGTAGCTGCCCTCTCCTGTTAGTGACACGAAGCTCCACTGTCTGATCTGGTGCGACACCCAATAATCTCTGGGCCTCGCAAGAGTCACGGGCTACTGACACCTTCAGTCCCGAGGTTGAATAGAAAAAAAAAAAAAAAAAAAAATCTGGATATTAAGTTCCTCCTTTATTATTTCTCTTGAAGGTGTTTGCCTCCTTTCCTCCTCGTTCTCCTGCTTTTGTTTAAGTTAAAATATTGATGCATATAATATTTCTATTGACAGGCCTGAAGTACTGGTGTTGGCAACCCTACTTAAGAAACCTGGATGAGGTAAAGTGATTAGTGTACGAAAACGAATTAATCATAACATTTTAAAGAATATAAATGAAAAGGGGAAAAAAAAATTGGTATTGAGACGTAATTTACATGGATAGTAATGTTTGGATGGGTTAAGGTACTGAAAAATAGCAATGGGGGAAAAAAAAAAAATGAAGGTAAATGATGGTAATGACTACAGCCACACAGTTATACCATTATTTAAACACGAGTGAAGAAAGAATATGAAATAATGGGAATGAAGATGAATGTTTTGATGAAGAATGGTATTAATACTTGTTTCTCATTACAGGTGTCTCTGGAGTGTCGCCACAACAAAAATATGAGGTCAGTGCACCAGTATACCACATCCAGTCATTACCGGTTGGATGGTCCAGCATTGTGCGGACATGTGTACTGGTGCGGGGGCTCCACTTCTGTACCAGACTGTATCACACTACTTATACACACACCAACCATTATGGGGGGTGAGCCTTTCAGTGTGTAGGCTATGTGTATCTGTATGTGTGGTGTTGTCTTGGTGAGATGTGTCCCCCCTTCCCCTTGGTGTGGGCCCAAGGGGAAAGTACACCCTGCAAGTTCCGTTGGACCCTGTTGTGGCCCCCTGGGGCTCCTGCGGGAGCCCCGTGGGGGGCCCTAGGGCTTCCAATGGGGCGTAAGGGTGACCACAATGTTGCATTGAAGTAGCATATCGTTACTTTGATATGCCCGAATACGAATTTCAAACTTATTTATTGTTTTTTTTTTTTAATAGAATATTTTCTGGGAATGGTTGTGGTTGGTTTGCGGAGACTCTTCGAAGGATGTAATAAAGGGAGTTCACCTGTTGTTTTATTCTCAAAGTACAAGTGTTAATGTTTCCAAAATAAAGTATATAAGAAAATATATAATAGTGCAAGGTGATATAATTTCAAACCCGTGAAAGTATACGTGTTGTTTCATATCCTTGCGTGAAAAGAAATAAATGGAGTAATGTTTATAGTTAGTTGGTCCTTTGGTTGTCAAATAAATTAACGGAGGAAAATGAAAAATATTAGAATAAAGAATATGGAGACGAAAGTTGTTGGTTAGTCAGGTATCATATAATCGTGACAATAGATCGTAATTTCACTACGAAAGCGTTTTCCACAAGGCAAAGATTCCCAGGCTGTGGGCAAGATTGTAGGGACGAATATAAAAAAAAAAAAAAAAATGCCAAAAAACACAGATGGAGGTGTGAATCTATATTTGTTAATTCCCACCACACGACTGGAGAAGAAAAATAAAGTTCTACACGTTTTCATCCTGAAATATAAATAAATGAAATTAAAATTAACGCAAGTAAAGTTAAAATAAACAAGTGAACTTAAAAATAAAACATTTAAAGTTTAATCAAATTACATGAAGTAATTTTAAAATAAGTGAGTTATAATTTAATATTGTATTTTGTTTGATTTCATTATAGTTGATAAAAATTTTAACTGAGCAGCGTAGCAAGGTGAATATAAGGTAGCCGGCCACTTGAACATTGCCATTTCTCCACTATCGTAACTGTCCTTAACTACATATACTTTTAAGCTGCAACGTTGACACCTTTGCTAAATTCTGCACAAATCATCCTAACCAAGGCATTTCCTATTGAGGACCTTTATCCTAACTACGCGTCAAAATCACCACCATTTGCATACATAGAGTTTTGACAGGCATATAACACCATTATTTAACCATTACTAAAGTTAAACACATTAAGAACGAAAAACTTTGAACTATCCACTAAAATGGTGAAGTGCACAGAAGTGGTGAGACTATTGGCTACTACAACTCCCCTCCCCTCCCAGTCCCTACCATAGCCCAACCTCCACAGCCCAACCTCCCCACCCACCCAATATCTCGACCCCCAACCTCCCCACCCACCCAATATCTCGACCCCCAACCTCCCCACCCACCCAATATCTCAACCCCCAACCTCCCCACCCACCCAAAGTGACCCAATCTCAACCATCTAGTTACGACCGTAGGACACAGAGGTAAACCTATACATCTTGTTACTCCTCCAACCTTCATAATTAACTTTGCAATATAACTGATGCTTTTCTTGCAACACAATAGACAGGATTATTCCTGTTGTAATATGGGGAATAGTTTTAGGGTTTTGGCGCCCCTTCAGCCCCTGCCACTAGGTTTCAGTTTTTCAACTGTGCCTCTTTTGTTTCCTTCATGCTTGCTATTACACCTATCACCCTTTTCTGACGCTATATGACCTCGCTGTTGAGGCGCCTAATATCAATCAATCCGTCCACCTTTGCTTTACGATGGTCAGGCACAAGTTTTCAGGCATTGAAGTTTGGAATCATCTGACAAACCAGTGAATAAATTACAACACCTATCATGTCCCATACTTGTTGGAACTCGTTAATACTCCATCTGGCTATTCCAAACAGACCTGTGGGTACTTGTTATGGCTCGTGACTGTACAATTTGTCACTTGATATATACAGTACTTTGTGATTGGTGTTACATAGCTACCGTAGATGAAATAATAAAAGAATATACCGTAGAAATGTCTTGCATTTTATTTGACCTTTTTTTACACTTATTTCTATTTAAAAATGTCTACAATGAAATACAAATAATATTTATACACTGTACAAGGGCAGCCATAAGTTAAGGGTTATTTATGAGGTCAGCACCAGTTTCACACACGGACCTTTTCCCACACTCGTCATGATGTGGTGTAGCAGATGATAAAAACCTGAAACGGTATAAATTACATGTAGTACTTGTGTTTTCGATACTGAAGAAGTCTTAATTATATAATTGATATTGTACACAAACTAGGGAGGGCTTGATATATTGAGGCTATATTAATTAAGGGATGAACCGGTTGATGATAAATTGGAGAGCTAATAAATCCACCAAGTTACATACCAAAACAGATTCCCTCTTAGTAACAATGAGGCGATTTGTTTTCAGGGAAAGTTTGAAGGAATCATTAGGCCACCAATATAAAACAAAAACAAAGGTTCTCTCCCCTTTTAAGAGCCAATTACTGTTATATTATTCTCAAATGCCACACCAGCTCCACCACGAGCGAGGGAAACTGGCGCTCATTAATTAATTAGGCTTAACTAGAGACCTTGGAGTAACAGCAGGAGTCCAGCTACTTGGGTCATTCTCGTGTGTACACGGTCCATTCCATCATGTACTCATCCATTCACTACCACTTCTAAATGCCTAATGTTGGCGTGAATGGAAGTTTGTTACAGCATTCTATGTTATTAGGCATCTCTCTCTCTCTCTCCACACACACACACGACCCTATTAATCAGTACCATATGCAGTGTCAACTCGAAAATGACAGAAGCAGCTGGTACCCACGTGACTCCATCTATAAGTGGGTTTCTAGGCTTAACTAGTCCTGAGAAAAAGAGCATCAGTTCAAACTTGTCTGCTCAGCCTCCACCTGCCGAGGCCAGCAATGAGTCACCAGGGTAAGTACTGTCAGGAGCAAAAGTTAATTCCATGACACTCCCTGTAGCTCGCTGGTGGATATCTACAATTTAAGCTCAACTATTCCTCCTCCATCTGCTCTTTCATATAACAATTGTAAAAACTGCAGAAGGCCTGCTAACCCAGTTCTTGGCAGCTCCTGATTAACACCCATCCCTTTGAGTCCATGTATCTGTCCAACGTATTCTTAAACTCATTCAGTGGAGTGTCACCCAACCTTTGCTCATGACAGTAGAGATGGACACACAAACTCGTGGTACAGAGTCTGATGCATTTCGTCTGTGTGCAAGATGGCAGCATGACAACAGTCACAACAATGATTTACCGGTATGATGATGGCAGCTTTGATTTTCAATGGAGCCATTATACCAGTCATCATCATAACTTATTCCTTGAGCCAATTAAATACATCTATTTGAAATACTGATTGTGTTGATTCAGCTTTGACATTCAAGTTGCTCCACAAAACATTACAATTTGTTTGCTTCTTACGGGCTCATCATATCTCTTCTATAAATTATTCATTACCACTTCCAGTATTAGTAAAGCATCAGTGTGAGAACGCAACTCATTCATAGTTCAACAACAATGCCATGTCTTTCAAAATGCACCAGCCACATGAAGGACCATATGCAAGAAAACCAATGGGTGAGACGATGATAACCACAAATTAGGAGCAACTGATTCCTCAAAACTATTCAGAGCAACAAGCCACTATTATTTTTGTTATTCTCGTCCTGTTGCTTTGTGGAAGAGTTTGGAGGAATCAGTTGCTCCATATTTACCAACACTGTGCCATCCACTAACACCTTCAGTCATGTATTTACTGCACAGGAAAACATCTTGCACACAGCCCCACGTTCCATGAATTTGTGTGTCCATAAACATATACTCTAATCTGATAAATAATATACAATACAAACCACAGAGAAAAAAAATATTCAAGGCATTACAAAAATAGACAAACACATCTGAAAATTAATAACTGGAAGAGAATGAAGTCTATAAAGGCAGCCTGACCTCATTCATTCACACATTCGCTCGTCTCTTTTTACAGGCACTAACAGCAGCTTCCTCGGTTATACAGTACGATTGTTCGCCGTATGATTCTTTCCTTATTGGATTTTTCTATTACACCACCCTTTACCAGGTACACTGTCAGCAAACGTTCTTCGACTTTGCTATATAATTATTCTTTTCTGACTTTGCTACACCATCGGCCTTTGAACAATAAGTTACTATATTGAGGAACACATCTGTGTATATGAGGAAGCCTGTTTTTCTTGTTCACAACAGGGCCAGACCAAGAGTGGTAGTTATCTTTAGTGGACAGGGAGCTTACAGGTTAGAGAGACAGTACAATACCCCATATTTCATTCAGCCCTGTACGGTGCTTCACTTCCACTCTTTCTGTTTCGTTTTTATTAAATAAAATCATTGGGTTTTTACATGTACTGCATTGTCACTACACTTAGCATGTTCCCTGACATGTGTCACGAATTTCTTTTCTACACATTTGTCAATGTTTACATTTTCCTTCACTATAATGAATTTGTATATTTTTACAGCCCACCAGTACTCGTGTTATTTTCCTTACGCCTTCCACTATTACACTAAACACTATTAATTTTTACATGTGCTGTACCACCACTACAGATATTAATATTAATATTTTTACACTGTCCACCACTACACTTACTATGTATCAATTTTTACACACACCACCACTATACTTAATACTTTTTACACGGACCACCAGTAGACCTATACCTTTTTACATTTACCACCATTACAATAATTGTCACCTTCCACACACCACCACTAACGTACTGTACTAAACATATTGGTTACTCCTAACTATACATATTCACACAGCTTCATGCTCCAGCTGACTTGTACATTTTGAAATTCATAACCTGACGTACATTTCATAATAATAATAGTACTGTAATAATAATAAAAATAGAAACAAAAACATATGGATTCACAAGCTTCCCATAAGTAAGAGATGATGACACACACACAGTACTGTACTGTACTGTATATATAATAAAATCATTATAGGCAAATATACTACAGTATAGCTGCCATTTGTTCAGTTTCCTCCTCAACCACACATTTCACTCGGCCTACACAGTAAGCACTTTAGCACTTTTTCCTAAGTTGTATGTACAGTGCATTTTCATGTAAAACATCCATTAAAAAACTGACTGACTCTTGGAGCCAAATTGTCAACCAATTCAATAGTTCTTAGCAAAAATAGAGGATTGGAATATGGCCCTGTCATTCCATCCTGTGTCACCTCAAATAAATACACACACACACCAAAACAAAAAACACACACATAAGAAAAAAAAAAAAAAAAAAAACATAAGAAGAAATACTTTAGAACTCTCAGCTTTTTTATAATGATTTGTTTCACTGTGTGTCAAGATTTCTTTTCATAAATTAATTTTCTTAAACCTATCACCTTTGTGGGAGCATACACAAAAGAAAAAAAAAATATTAGGAGCAGGTACTTGACTGAACACCTTCTACAAATACTGACCATCTGAATATAAAGTAGAATTCACTGACAGATTGCATGGAATGTAAACACCAGCTGAGGAGGACTAATTTCTATGGATTATGGGGCCATATGCTAGAATATCAGTAGTGTTGACGATTCCATGGTACCGGTACGATGGCTCTGTAGTGTGTCTGCCGAGTCATCGTACCAGTACCACGCCATCGTTAACACCATGAATGTTTCTCATATGATTCAATGGGCCATATTCAAGAACATTAGTGGTGCAAATGATGGTATGGAATCCTTACGTTGGCACCATAGAAAAATAACTAAGCCATCGTATGGGTACAACACCATTGCTGACACAATGAATGTTCTTGCATAAGGCTCAATTCTCCACAGTTGCTTCTGGAAAACTACATACAGTATTTGTGAAACATTGTAAGTAGAAAGGTTGATCCTCCTCAGTTATATGGTGCTTATCATAATTATGCTGTCTGGAATATATATATAGGCTATATTTGGTGGCATTATTAAATTAGAGAGAGGCACTGCATCTTACATCACTACCCACATGTAAGCTAAATAATGGGCTACAAAAGGATTGTTACTACTGATCATGGATCTCCATTGTATCTGAACATACATCAAGCACCCCACACCTGAGTACATACACAGTATTTACTATATACCCAAAACTCACTGAATGCTAATGAATATACAAAAGAACTCGGGGAGAAACTGATAGAAGTGACCAGTTTCCTCATAGTCTCTTGGTTCACACAAACGTGATCTATAACAAGATAAAGATACAATGTTACCCTTACAAGTGCACACAAAGGAGCACTATACCGCAAATCTTTAAGATGTGAGCAATTTTCCTCTGTTGAATACTGTATAATCACCCACCTATGTGTATGTAACAAGCTGTACCATAAATCTTTTAAAAAGAAATGCAGGAAGTTTCTCTCAACTAAATACAACTGTCAGGCATAAATCAGTGTGCTGTACAGTATCTTAATTCTGAATGAAGGATCCACTTCTTCTCTTTTGTTTTAATTATGCCACCAAAAGAAAAGCAATTCAATTATATATATATATATATATTTTCTCTCTTTGGACTACCATGGGAGAGTAGGCTGGGACCCATATAGACTACAAGTACCAATGTTTGTGCTGAAATTTGTGAGAATATCTTCTTGAGGTATTTGTGGCAGGGAAGATATATAAGGGGCTGAAGTTTGTGGGGATGAGGGAATGAATGAAAAGAGGAATAAAGAATATATACAGTGTTTGGCAGAAAGACCTTATACTGCAAAAGAACAGACAAAGAGAAGGGAGAGCAAGTAGGAAAGAAAAAGAATTACAGAAGGGACAATTAGCATGAAATAAAAAAAAATAATGAAGGAGGGACAGGGAAAGAGAAGGGGCAACAAAACCCTTAAAGTACTGCCTAGGAAGGCTAAGGGGATAATGGCACACACAGCCACCTCAATTGTTTGTATATGGGTGGGGAAGAAGTGGGTATAAACCTTCTTAATTGGTGCCCCCTCTTGGACCCACTGCTGTATTGTACTGGAAGACTAGATGGGTACCAGCCAGGTTACCCCCCTTGCAGGTAGCCAGAGTCTGTGTATGATGCAAATTATTTCCCAATCTTGATGAGAATGGAGGTACAGTTCACCAAAAATATATGGCAAGATTTAAAGCTGAAAGAAACACACACACATATATATAAAAAAAGATATACTGTAGTATTGTAAGGAAATAATTATTATGACCTGAAACACCGACGCTTGTGAAAAAAAACCTTTGTATCTGAGTATTTGCTGAAATGCCATAATGTTAAATGGTTTATACTGTACTGAGGAATGTTGCAATATATATTTGGCAGACTGTACAGAAAATAGAGGTGATTCATATGACGCTGGGCCTTATCCCTGGTCAACCCTGAAGGACTAGGAATGCGGCCGGTTGTGGCAAGAATGGACGACAACAACAACAAGGACCGATTTCACAGTATTGCCTAGTTTGTTTCCAATGACATACAGTAACTCACTCACTGCCACCCAAACAAAACAGACTTGTCAAGCTCAACTGGATCGGGGAAATATTTTGCCAACTTAACTATTGTAGAAAGTAAGGATCGATTTATATGTTATTTACATTACTGATAAGTTATTAAAATGTTCTTTAATCTGTTTTTTAGAATTAGACACAGCTAATAATTATCTGCAATGGTTATATTCTCTACAATTGATGCAAATATTTCCATCTCCATCAGGCACCACACATCCAAGTTCCACACTAACCACAGGTATCAATCCAGTATCAATACGCCATCACAAAATTCAGTCACACGTCGCTACACTTTCACATTTCTTTTGTACGAACTGACTGAGCACGACTGTGAGATCGGCCCCAAGGCTTTGTAATACTGTTGGTACGAGCATCTTGAGTTTGAGGATGCTGGCAGATTGAGAAGGGGAGAGGGTGTAGATATTTTTCATGGGGAGCTGGGTAAGGGAACTTTGAGGCCTAGTCTCCGTTGATGACACAGGCAGTTTACGACACGTTGTGGCTACCGATATGTATGCCCGAATTTTAATACAAAACCTGGTACAGAGAAAGGCCAGAGACCTTACTACATTCCAACATGCTGTATGATTTTGTCTGGACTCATTACAAGGAAGCCAAGTATTGTATTTCAAGTTTGCCATGTATCTAATCACCAGCCCAAGACTTGTTCTGGTACAGTATTTGGGCCGCGGTTTCTTGCTGAACGATACCAGATGCAACACGGAGAAGAAAAGGGATGGATGCAAAGATTAAGTTCCTGATGCGGTTTGTCATCCTCATCCAACAACTGTATGTACTCTTTGAAGTGAGAAGAACCCAGGGAAGGGGAGATGATGATTGAGGGTGACATTCTCCAGGCAGGCAGGCAGGCAGGCAGCCAGGCAGGTGGAGACAGAGATGTGATACAGTACAGTACAGGGGGCAGAGTTCAACTGCTGAGGTTCCAGATAATGTTGTATTGGTGGGTGGGTGTGGGGCTGGTGGGTGTGGGCCAATGGTAAGCACAGCACCTCCATAATCCCGCATCCAACACCCCATAATCCCCCCTCCAGTGCACCATAATCCCCCTCCCTGCTTCACCCCATCATAATCCCCCCTCTAGCACCCGACAATCCCCACTTCACTCAGGATTTCTAGTTGAAGGTATACATGGCCAGCTGCCCCCTCCTCCGATGTTGATGTGAGTGAGACTTCCTTGACTTCCTTGCCATCAGAGGTTGCTGTAGCGCTGCACTCAACACACTCACACACCTGATAAATAAAAGTACAAATTTAATGATTATGTACACCTAAGGCCTTTTAAAATATACCTAGACTAATACAAGATAATTTTATAATGTTACAAGGCAAACTTCATTATTTTGGTGTAAAGGTATAATCTATCTGCCAGGCTCAGTCATCGCCCAAGTGAAAGATTTTGAACACTTAGCAAACCAGTGAAATATTACAAACACCATAGCAGGCAAGTGAAACATTTTGAAAACCACACAAGAACAGTGAAACATTTTGAACACCACACAAGAACAGTCAAACATTTTGAACACAGTAACAAGCCACTGAAATATTTTGAACGTGACCATTGCAAATTTTTGAACACCGGAGAAGACCAGTGAATGATTTTGACCACAGCAACAGACCTGTGATTTAACTATGTGTAAATGTGGAAAGGAAGGTCAAATACAGTATAATGTGTTAACGGTGTTTGTTTGGACTGACTGACTGACTATATCGTGTGTGTGGTTAGGTTGGTTTGGACTGACTGACTGACTATACCGTGTGTGTGGTTAGGTTTGTTTGGACTGACTGACTGACTATACCGTGTGTGTGGTTAGGTTGGTTTGGACTGACTGACTATACCGTGTGTGTGGTTTAGGTTGGTATGGACTGACTGACTGACAATATACCATGTGTGTGGTTAGGTTGGTTTGGACTGACTGACTATACCATGTGTGTAGTTAGGTTGGTTTGGACTGACTGACTATTCCGTGTGTGTGGTTAGGTTGGTTTGGATTGACTGACTATATACCGTGTGTGTGGTTAGGTTGGTTTGGATTGACTGAATATATACCGTGTGTGTGGTTAGGTTGGTTTGGATTGACTGACTGACTATATACCGTGTGTGTGGTTAGGTTGGTTTGGACTGACTGAATATATACCGTGTGTGTGGTTAGGTTGGTTTGGATTGACTGACTAACTATATACCGTGTGTGTGGTTAGGTTTGTTTGGACTGACTGACTATATCATGTGTGTGGTTAGGTGGTATGGACGGACTGACTAACTTTGAGACAAAACAAAACAGAATCTAATGGCCCTCAGACACAAATAACATAAGCTGGTCTTTCTAGAGAGAGAGAGAGACACAGCGGGTGGAGGGGGGCAGTGAGACAGTATTGGGAGGGAGAGAGAGAGAGAGAGAGAGAGAGAGAGAGGAGAGAGAGAGAGAGAGAGAGAGAGAGAGAGAGAGTAGGGGGGCAGGGGGGTAGGGGGGGCTTTACAGAGGCAAGGGCACGGGTGAGATAAGAAGACCAAGGACTAGTAACATTCCAGAGATATGAGAGAAAAAAAAAGAGAGAGAAAGAGAGAGGGACGGGTTATCTGTCGTGTCTCTCGCTGGGGGGTCCTGCCAACTTTACCTCTCTCTCTCTCTCTCCTCTCTCTCTCTCTCTCTCTCTCTCTCTCTCTCTCTCGTGAAAAAGGTTAAGAAAGAGAAAGGGAAGGGGCATAGAAAGTGTAGGTATATTTGAGAGAAAATAAAAGAAGAGAAGGAAGGAAGGAAGGGAATAAAACACACACACACACACACAGAGAGAGAGAGAGAGAGAGAGAGAGAGAGAGAGAGAGAGAGAGAGAGAGAGAGAGAGAGAGAGAGAAGAGGAGAGAGAGAGAGAGAGAGAGAGAGAGAGAGTGGGTGGGTAGGTAGGAAAGGAGACAACCAACCAACGAGCCAGCCAGCTTGTGTTAGGGTAGGGTAGGGAGATGAGTAGGGAAGTGGGGAAGAATAGGGAGGGTAAGGTTGGGTAGTAGGTAGGTGGATAGGGAAGGGGAAGGTGATATAAAGGTAGGTAGGTAGGTGGGGAAGGGAAAGGGAGTATGGTAGAAGAGGAGGGTGTTGGATAGGTAGGGTGGTGGAAGGGTAGATAGGGTGTTGGGTAGGTAGGGTAGGGAAGGGAAGGTAGGTGTTGGGTAGGGAAGGTAGGGTGTTGGGTAGGGAAGGTAGGTGTTGGGTGTAGGGAAGGTAGGGTAGGGAAGGTAGGTGTTGGGAAGGTATCTAGGCAGGGAGGTAGGGAAGGAAGTGAACAGACTGGTAGGATGGAGGAAGGGTAGGTAGGGCAGGGAGGAAGGGGGGAAGGTAAGGTAGGAGGGAGGGTATGAGTAGAGGGTAGAGTAGTGGGCATGCAGGGAGGGAAGGTAGGGTAGTGGGGCAGGGAGGAAGGAAGGTAGAGAGGGAAGGTAGGGTAGTGGGAAAGAGAGGGAGGGAGGGAAGGTAGGGTAGTGGGAAGAGAGGGAGAGGGAGGGAGGGTAGGTGTAGGAAGTGGAGGCAAGGGAGGGAAGGAGTGAAGGTAATGGTGGAGTGTAGGTCGGGTTAGGCCCTTTACTCTAGGACCACACACATACACACACTCCCAGGATTGAGACATCAAGCCTCAGACAGGTAAACACTGCCAACCCCGCTACACTGAACACACCACCACCACCACCACCACCACTAACACACACACACATATATACGCACGCCTACACGAGTAACACTACACAAGCTCATACATACATACATACACAAGCCTACGTTACACACACACACATACATACATTTATTATTTCACACACACACACACACACACATTTATTCATTCATACATATATATATATACTATTTCACACCACATTCATACACACATTTATTATTTCAACATACATATATACTATTCCACACACACATATATATTATTTTCACTCGCACATATATTATCACACACACACACACACACACACAATACCCATCCTTGCCCTTACCTACACCTTCACCTACACACCCCACCCACACCCATTTCCACCCAGTACCTCCACTCACCCCCCCCCCACCCCACAGGGAGACGTTAGGGGTAAGGGGAGGGGTGGGGCTATCTCTACAAGCCATTTTTCATACTCTCTCTCTCTCTCCTCTCTGTGGTTATCTGTTATCTCTCTCTCTCTCTCTCTGGTGTTATCTGCACTTGCTATATATTATTCATTCTCCCTCTCTCTCTCTCTCTCTCTCTCTCTCTCTCTCTCTCTCTCTCTCTCTCTCTGTGTGTGTGTGTGTGTGTGTGTGGTTATCTTTTCTCTCTCTCTCTCTCTCTCTCCTCTCTCTCTCCTCTCTCTCCTCTCTCTCTCTCTCTCTCTCTCTCTCTCACCATTATCGTTGAGGGTGATTGGTGTGAAGAATTCAATCACCTCATTTTACTTTGATCTTGCCGCCCCTCCCTCCCTCCCCCCTAACACCCCCTTCCTCCCCCGGCAATCCTCCCGTCCCTCCCCTCCCCCATTCTCTCTTTCTTTCTCTCTCTCTCTCTCTCTCTCTCTCTCTCTCTTACTTTCTCTCGCTCTCTCTCTCTTTCTTTCTCTCTTTGTACGAATAGAAAAAGTAAATGAGAGAGAGAGAGAGAGAGAGAGAGAGAGAGAGAGAGAGAGAGAGAGAGAGAGAGAGAGAGAGAGAGAGAGAGAGAGAGAGAGAGAGACCACACATGTCTCTTTATGCCAAGGAGGAAAGGAAGAGAGACAGATATTCTAAAGTCCTAATATTTATAATAATAATAAATTAATCATGATAGTAATGATAATTCTATAATAATAAAAATAATAAAAATACTACTACTACTACTACTACTAATAATAATAATAATAATAAAAAAAAGACGAAGATGAAGACGAAGGAAGAAAAGACAAGAACAAAAATTAACAACAAATAATAATAATAATAAAAATAATAATAAGAAGAAAAAGATAAAAACAAATAATAATAATAATAATAATAATAAACAAATGAATAATTTTACAAGACTCACCTCACTTGTACACATCTTCATCTTCATCTGAGCTGCCCCTGGAGGAGACAGGAGGACGCCCTGGCTGACGAAGGTGAAGGCGGGGAAGAAGGCACTTGGATTCCTATACCTCTCTCTCCTCTTCCTCCTCCTCCTCTCCCCTCTCCCTCTTTCTTCTTCTCCTGCTCCCTCTTTCTCTTTCTCCGTTACTATTGCGTCTACTATTACTATTACTACTACTACTGCTACTTCGTCTGCTACTTCTGCTGTTGTTGTTGTTACTACTGCTGCTACTGCTTCGGTAGCTGCTGGATTCTACAGCTCCTGAAGGGGTTAGAAAAGGAGGGGCGTGTCAGTTTATATTATTATTATTATTTTTTTTATTATTATTATTATTATTATTTTTTTTTTTTTTTTTTTTTTTTTCCCTTAGTGGATAATGTAAGCAGGGTATAAATTCTGTTCGTGTCTGTACAAAGTGGCATATTAATTTAATCCTCTGTATATTCAGGTAAACCCATAAATAATTCTCCCACGTTTCATCTTGCATCAAAAATAATTAAACTAGTAATAATAATCATAAAGGGAAAATATATATAGTTCACCTACAACCTACTCTCCACTTTATCTTAACCTGGCAAAAAACTGTACCGACCCACTCATTTAATGTCTGGGCTTTTATGTTAAATGTAATGACATCTAAGACGGCAAACACCAAAACTTTACACAACTATAATAAGTACTTGTCTGTATCTTCAAATAATAAATTGTAATATATGCGAAGAGTTTATACAATATAATGTCACACTAAGAAGGGACTCGGTGCAGTTTCGCCAGGATAAAACAAAATAAATATCCTATACACCAAATATATCACACAGGACACAAACTCACCAGGAAGAGGCGTGTGTAACTCCACCTTCACTTTTGCTGTGGCAGTGACCTTGGTGGTGACGTGGTGGTGATGGTGGTGGTGGTGACGGTCTTGGTGGTGGTGATGGGACTCTCCGTGGTGGTGTCGGTGGTCGGTGGGAGGAGGTAGTCGTCTCCACCACCACCTGAGGCTCCACACGATCTCATGTGACGACCTCAGCGACTGCGACGACCTTGTGGACGACGATGGCTCCTCAGTGATGGTGGGTGAGGGACAAGTTGGACCCTCCGTGATGGTGGTGATGGTGTAGTCTGGCGGTACATAGATGACGACCCTCCCCCGCCCCCACTACCACCACCACTACCCCCACCACCACTACCACCACCTATTACCACTCCCGAAGAGGAACAACGTCTACTGCTACTGCCGCATGCTACCGCCACCACTGCCACTACTACTACTGCGTCCATGGCCCCCTGAGGTACCCGACCGACCAACACCAACACAGCCCCTTCTAGATGACCCACTGGTGCTACTGCTGTGGTGGTGATGATGGTGATGGTGGTGATGGGGCTGGGTGACGGTGGAGGGGATGGTGTGGGGTAGTCTGTCTGGGTGATTCCGTGGCACCACTTCGGCAGGAGGTCCAACTAAAGACAGGAGTACCGGCAGGATGACCAGGCCGTCCAGCATCCCAAACATCGTCAGTGCCAGCAGAACGTAGAAGAAGTACCTGAAGAAGGAGACACGTAAATTAAAGAAAACCTGAAGAAGGATATAGGGCCCTACATAAATTAAGGAATACCTGAAGAAGGCAGGCAACACCACTCACTGAAGAATACACACCTTAAGTCGAATCAAAGACCATAATTATTTCTTGGAAGGATTTGCCACGAAAAAAAATATGAAATAAAAAATAAACCGCACTATACAACAAACACACACACACACACACACACACACACACCATCTTACACATGCAGCACCTACCTACAATACTTACAAGGTTACTTACACATATATACTTACATGTACACCAACTTACACACATATACTTACATGTACGTACACCAACTTACACACATATACTTACATGTACACCAACTTACACACACATACTTACACATGCAGTTCCTACCTACAATACTTACAAGGTTACTTACATGTAACGTACACCATCTTACACACATACTTACATGTACACCAACTTACACACATATACTTACATGTACGTACACCAATTACACATGCAGTTCCTACCTACAGTACTTACAAGGTTACTTACACACATATACTTACATGTACGTACACCAACTTACACATGCAGTACTTACAAGGTTACTTACATGGCCACCTAGGAGTACCTGCATACCTGTTTGGTTCCACACCTGTTCACAGCTTAATTTAGAAGGCTTTAACACCTTGACCAGACCACTACACCCTGTCTACACCACTCTCAACACCCACTATATTTCCTCTCCACGCCTTTACGTCCTGTCTCCACCCTCTTTACACCCAGGCAACACCCACTAGGCTTTATTTACACCTACTTTTACACTACCCCCTACACCCACTAAACTACGTCTACACCCACTACGATATATGTAACACCCTCTCTACACCCACTACGATATATTTACACCCTCTCTACACCCCATTAACTTTGACTACAGTACACTTACATCCCAATACACACCCACTACACCTTACTATACCTTCCATACGCAGTGATCAGATAAATACACCCTCCGTACACCCATTTTACACCCACTACACACTCTTCACACCATTTTCACGACCATTACACCCTCTTTTCACCCACTACAACGCTCCCTCCTCCCCACCCACATACCTGTCCACCCTCCCTTGGCATGTGAGAAGTGGGGGAGGGTGGATGAGTGGGTGGAGGAGGGTTGGTTGGGTGGATGAGTGGGTGGGGTGGATGAGAAGGTGGATGAAAAGGTGGGGGTGGGGATGAGTAGGTGGGGAAGGTGGGTGGATGTGGGGATGAGAAAGTACCCGGGGTGGATGAGCGAGTGGGGGAGGATGGGTAGGGGGTGGAATGAGCGAGTGGGGGAGGATGGGTAGGGTGATGAGCGAGTGGGGGAGGGTGGGTGGGTAGGGGGGTGGATGAGTAGCTGGGTGAGGATTTTGCGTGTCGGAGTAGGAGGACAGTACAATATAATGCGTGTGTACCGCAGAACTGTATAATTTGTGTATACCCGAGAAGTATATAATTTGAGATGAATGAGATCTTATCACCCACCACTCGCCACCTCCACCACCACCACTACCACTACCCACTACCCACTACTTCATTCATACCTCACACCCCACCACTACCACTACCCACTACTTCATTCATACTTCAACCCCTCCCACCACCACTTCCACTACTTCATTCATACCTCATACCCCTCCACTACCACCACCACCACCACACTACCACTACTTCATTCATACTTCACACCCCTCCACCTCCACCACCACTACTACCACCACTACCCACTACTTCATTCAAACTTCAAGCCCTCCACCACCACCTATACCATCTACTACCCACTACCCACTACTTCATTCATACCTCACACCCCTCCACTATCACTACCACTACCCCACTACTTCACACCCCTCCACCACCACCACCACTACCACTACCACTACCCACTACTTCATTCATACCTCATACCCCTCCACCTCCACCACCACTACTACCACCACTACCCACTACTTCATTCATACCTCATACCCCTCCACTACCACCACCACTACCACTACCCACTACTTCATTCATACTTCAACCCCTCCACCTCCACCACCCACTACCCACTACTTCCACCCCTCCACTACCACCACCACCACTACTACCACTACCACTACTTCATTCATACCTCACACGCCCTCCACTACCCACTACCTCACTACCCACTACTTCATTCATACTTCAACCCCTCCACTACCACCACTACCACTACCCACTACCCACTACTTCATTCATACCTCACACCCCTCCACTACCACCACCACCACTACTACCACTACCACTACCACTACTTCATTCATACTTCACACCCCTCCACTACCACCCACCACACCCCACATACACTACCCACTACTTCATTCATACTTCAAACCCCTTCACCACTACCTATACCACCTACCTACTACTACCCACTACATCTGACCCACCTTCCACCTATTTCCATCACCACCACTTCTTCATTCAATCTCCACACCACCACCACCTCACCCCACCTACTACTACCCACTACATCTCACCCACCTTCCACCTATTTCCATCACCACCACTTGCTTCATTCAATCTCCCACACCACCACCACCACCTATACCACCTACTACTACTACCCACTACATCTCACCCACCTTCCACCTATTTCCACTACCACTACTTCATTCATACTTCACACCCCTCCACCTCACCCACCACCTACCACCCATCACTACTACTCCCTTCCCTTCACACTACCACTACCACCACCACCACCACCACCACCACCATTAACTCATTCACACTTCACACCCTCCATCACCATTCACACTTACGTACCACAACCATCAACTTTATTCACACTTCACACCCACCTACTACCACGTACAAACTACCCACTACCCCCCACCACCTCCACTCCCTACCATCACTTCATTCTCACACTTCACACCCACCTACCACTATCACTAACACTACTACCACTACCAACTACCATTCATACTCACCTACCACTATCACTAACAAACACTACTACCACTACCAACTACCATTCATACCTGCAATCAACACTTCTACTGTACCTACCATCACCCCTACCACTACCATTACCATCACTACCAGACCTCCCACACTAACAAACACACACACACACACACACACACAGCCTCGTTCATTCATTCCTTAAACCCCCACCACCACCACCACCACCATCACCACCTCTACCACTACCCTCACCACCACCACCACCACCACCACTACTCCCTCACCCCACTACCCCCAAGGCCTGTCAAATACCTAAAAGACAAGACGGACGGACAGGGAGGGTGAGGAGGGCGGTTGGGGGTGGTGGGGGGTTTCTGTACCATTTCACATCGTCTATCCTTAGCAAAAGAATAATTATTGTAAGAGCTTGGGTCATTCTTTTTATCCATATTTTTACAATTTACAAAAAAAAGTGTTCGATTATTATTCTTTTTTTTATAGAAGACTGGAGGGTTTTCTATGATATTTAATGTGTTTAGCGTTAGTCCAAGGGTATAACTAAATTCTTAAGGAAGGGGAAGAGAGGAAAGGGGGGAGGAGAGGGGAGAAGGGGAGGGGAAAGGGAGGGGGAGGGGAGAGGAGAAGGGAAGGAAGGAAAGGGAGGGGGAGAGAAGGGAAGGAAAGGGAGGATAGGAAGGCCACAACGCAATCTTCTCCCTCCTCTCCCCTCTCTCCCCCCCCCCCCAGGTTCTCCTAACATCAACAAACGTCTCACAGAAAACGAGATGTGAGCGGTATACAACACTTCACTCTGGGTGGTCTGACTGTGTGTGTGTGTGTGTGTGTGTGTAAATTCTTCTAACGTTAATAATACTAATATCACTACTAATCCTACTACCCTCTTACTACACCACACTACAACACAACAACACAAAAACACACACACCACAAAGCAACACAATACATTACAATACATCACACCACCACAATACAATACAACACCACACCCACACCATCACACCACATCACATCCACACCACAACACACCAAAAAAAAAAAAAAAAAAAAAAAAAAAAAAAACACCTCCCCACAACATACACACATACACCACAACACAACACTCACCTCCTGATAAAGTCGAACTCAGAGAAGAGCAACATGAAGGAGGCGATGAGGGTGGAGGCGGCCCCATGTAACACGGGCGTGGCATGTGTTCTAGAGATATGACCACACGCCTGTCACGCCCTCCCACACCGCGTCAGGAAGCCAACAGTCACATGAACACAGAACTCCACGCC
>JAWQEG010003112.1:102500-104638 GCA_033782935.1 Petrolisthes cinctipes | reverse complement strand
AACCTTACAAATGTGGTTGGTTGGGAAGCTAACAAACCAATACCACTGTGGAATCAACCCTAAAATAATGAAACCTTACAAATGTGGTTGGTTGGGAAGCTAACAAACCAATACCACCGTGGAATTAACCCTAAAATAATGAAACCTTACAAATGTGGTTGGTTGGGAAGCTAACAAACTAATACCACTGTGGAATCAACCCATTAAATATTTACCAGCAGGTGAGATTATTATAAGAAAATGAATTAACTTTTCCAACGGCACTACAAATTATAAAATATAATAATAATAATAATAATAATAATAGTAATAATGATATTTCTTGAGATTTACATATTAATAAATAAACAATAAATATTAATTAAGAAAAATAAAATGAATTAACTTTTCCAACGGCACTACAAAATTATAAAATATAATAATAATAATAATAATAATAATAGTAATAATGATATTTCTTGAGATTTACATATTAATAAATAAACAATAAATATTAATTAAGAAAAATAAATTTAATTCACTATTCCAACGGCACTACAAACTATAATATATAATAATAATGATAATAATAATAATAATAATAATAATATTTCTTGAGATCTAAATAATAATTAATAAACAATAAATATTAATTGAGTTTTATTTACTAAAGAAAAAATTTAATTCACTATTCCAACGGCACTACAAAAAAAATATAATATTATATTAAATAAAATAATAATATATTAGAATATATTTGTACTAACATATAAATAAATAATATGATAAAAAGTTAATTAATAAATATCAAATTATAATAAACTTTACAACAACAAAACAACAAACCCTAAACAACAACGACGACGACGACGTTATATAAACACACATACAGACACACAACTTCACAACCTCAGCCAATTGTTGTTGTTGTTGTTGTTGTTATTAGAGGTTGTTGTTATTACTATTACAACACGTCTATATACTAATAATTGAATACAGGTAAATATAAGGTAAATTTATAGAAGAACTGGGTTCACTATATTGTATATTTCGGTAAATATTGAAATAGTTACCGTTATTGGGTACGGTTTTCTTACCTTCATTACCCACTTATTTAGACATTCTAAGACTATTTTCTTCTATGGCATTTCCAAGATAGGGCATATTGAAATTAGCCTGACCTTACCTGACCTGACCTGACCTGACCTAACCTAACCTAACCTAACCTAACCTAACCTAACCTAACCTAACCTAACCTAACTAACCTAACCTAACCTAACCTAACCTAACCTAACCTAACCTAACCTAACCTAACCTAACCTAACCTAACCTAACCTAACCTAACCTAACCTAACCTAACCTGACTGACCTGACCTAACCTAACCTAACCTAACCTAACCTAACCTAACCTAACCTAACCTAGACCGCATCAGACTACCGGGACCTAACCTGGGCAAACTACCGGGACCTAACCTGGGCAAAACTACCGGGACCTAACCTGGGCAAACTACCGGAACCTAACCTGGGCAAACTACCGGGAAATAATCGTGATAAAGTACAATAAATGACTGGGGTAAAATACTGGGACCAGCCGGATCTGGCAACACTGCTACAAAATGGTAATTCTTTCAATAAATACCTTATTATTTATTAATTTATTTATTTAGGTTACGTTCATTGAATTTTAAATTTTTCCACAATTTTTCATCGCTAATTTTTCCACAATATTATTATTTTCAATTTTTCACAATTGTTCATTTTTCATAAATAATTAATTTTCCATTATTCATTTTTTTCTATTTTTTTTTTTTTTCGATTTCAGGTCGGGACAGGTTAGGTTGGGTTGAGTTAGGTCGGGTCGGGTTGGGTTAGGTTAGGTTAGGTCGAGTTAGGTTAGGTCTGGTTGGGTCGGGTCGAGTTAGGTTAGGTTGGGTTGAGTTAGGTCAGGTTAGGTCGGGTCGGGTTGGGTTAGGTCGAGTTAGGTTAGGTATATAATAATAATAATAATAATAGAAATAATAATAATAAAAATAATAATAATAATAATAATAATAATAATACAATTTTTATTTTTTATTTAATTTATTTCAGAGATATGGCGGAAAAAAAAACCGAAGGGCAGTGATACCAACACCACCGACGTCCCCAGTGTTGCCACA
>JAWQEG010003112.1:92500-97500 GCA_033782935.1 Petrolisthes cinctipes | reverse complement strand
GAGAATTTTACAATGAGAGATTAAGTTATTCTCTCTCTAACTCTCTTTATCTCTAACTCTAACTCTCTCTCTCTCTCACACATATAGCCCCACTCCCCCTCTCTCTAACCCACACACTCTCTCTCTCTAACTCTCGCTCTAACTATCTCTATTTCACATTAACGATCTTGGGTCTTGAGCCTTTGATTATGAGGGGTTTATTTTTGATAGTACCTCTCCTCTTCTTGTTGTTCTGTTGGGGAGAGAATAGTAGTAGTAGTAGTAGTAGTAGTAGTAGTAGTGGTAGTAGTAGTAGTAGTGGTAGTGGTAGTGGTGGTGGTAGTAGTAGTAGTGGTGGTAGTAGTAGTAGTAGTAGTGGTAGTGGTAGTGGTGGTGGTAGTAATAGGAATAATAATAATAATAATGGTAGTAGTAGTAGTAGTAGTAGTGGTGGTAGTAGAAATAGTAGTAATAGTAGTAGTAGTAATAGTGGTGGTAGTAGTAATAATAATAATAGTAGTGGTAGTAGTAGTAGTGGTGGTAGTGGTAGTAGTAATAATGATAGTAATAATAATAGTAGTAGTAGTAGTAGTAGTAGTGGTGATAATAATGATAGAAATAGTAGTAGTAGTAGTAGAAATAGTGGTGGTAGTAGTAGTAGTAGTAGTAATATATTATTATTATTATAACATTCACATATGTATCAAATTATATATATATTTTTTCAATGATATATAGATAGATAAATTAATTAATTAATGAATAGGAATAAAAAAATGTTTAAATAAATATAATAAATATAAATAAATAAATAAATATTTAATAAAATAAATAAAAATAAATAATAAAAATAAAAATAAATAATTAATAAAATAAATAAAATAAATATAATTAATTAAATAAATAAATAATAATAATAATAATACTTACATCATGATCATTATAGATCTCCTTTGTATGTTAAAAAGAAAAATATTATTATTATTAATTAATTATTATACTAAATTAATTATATTTATATATATTAAATTATCTCTCTATCTCTATCTCTGTACCTCTTTTCTATCTCTATCTCTCATTATTATTATTTGTTATCTTTATCTTTCCTATCTCTATTTTATCTTTATCTCTATCTCTCATTATTATTATCTCTATCTCTTATTATTATTATCATTTGTTATCTTTATCTCTCTATCTCTATTCTATCTTTATCTCCTTCTCTCTATCTCTATTTCTATTATTATCTCTCTATCTCTTATTATTTATTATCTCTATTTATATTATTATCTCTCTATTTCTATCTCTTATTATTATCTATTATCTCTATCTCTATTCTATCTTTATCTCTCTATCTCTTATTATTATCTATTATCTCTATCTCTATTTTTATTATCTGTCTATCTCTATTTATTATTATTATTCATTATCTCTATTCTCTCTCTATCTCTAATTATCTCTCACTATCTCTAATTATCTCTATCTCTCACCTTCTTAGTAAGATAGACATTCTTCCTCTTAACCTTCCTCTCTCTATCTCTTATTATTATCTACTATCTCTCTCCCTCTTCCAATTATCTCTCTATCTCTAATTATCTCTTACTTCCTATCATCTCACTATCTCTAATTATCTCTATATCTCTCTATTATCTCTTACTTCCTATCATCTCACTATCTCTAATTATCTCTATTATCTCTTACTTCCTATCATCTCACTATCTCTAATTATCTCTCACTATCTCTAATTATCTCTCTCTATCTCTCATTATATCTCACTATCTCTCATTATATCTCACTATCTCTAATTATATCTCACTATCTCTAATTATATCTCACTATCTCTAATTATATCTCACTATCTCTAATTATCTCTCGCTATCTCTAATTATCTCTCACTATCTCTAATTATATCTCACTATCTCTAATTATCTCTTACTCTATCTCTAATTATCTCACTATCTCTAATTATCTCTCACTATCTCTAATTATCTCTCACTATCTCTAATTACCTCTCACTATCTCTAATTATCTCTCTCTATCTCTAATTACCTCTCACTATCTCTAATTATGTCTCACTATCTCTAATTATCTCTCACCTTCTTAGTAAGATAGACATTCTTCCTCTTAACCTTCCTCTGTGTGATGGGAATTCGAGGTCGGTTAAACTCGTCCGGCTTCTTGACCCTGTAGAGAGAGAATTAGAGATTAGAGAGAGTGGGGGTTAGTGTAGAAAGAGAGAGGGGTAGTGTGTGTATATGTGTGTGTAGAGAGAGAGAGATAGGGAGAGAGAGAGAGTGTAGAGAGAGAGTTAATGTGTGTGTGTGTGTGTAGAGAGAGGTCGGTTAAACTCGTCCGGCTTCTTGACCCTGTAGAGAGAGAATTAGAGATTAGAGAGAGTGGGGGTTAGTGTAGAAAGAGAGAGGGGTAGTGTGTGTATATGTGTGTGTGTAGAGAGAGAGATAGGGAGAGAGAGAGAGTGTAGAGAGAGAGAATTAATGTGTGTGTGTGTAGAGAGAGAGAGGTCGGTTAAACTCGTCCGGCTTCTTGACCCTGTAGAGAGAGAATTAGAGATTAGAGAGAGTGAGAGTTAGTGTAGAAAGAGAGAGGGGTAGTGTGTGTATATGTGTGTGTAGAGAGAGAGAGATAGTGTGTAGAGAAAGAGAGAGAGAGAATTAATGTGTGTGTGTAGAGAGAGGTCGGTTAAACTCATCCGGCTTCTTGACCCTGTAGAGAGAGAATTAGAGATTAGAGAGAGTGAGGGAGGGGGTAGAAAGAGAGAGGGGTAGTGTGTGTATATGTGTGTGTGTTGAGAGAGAGATAGTGTGTAGAGAAAGAGAGAGAGAGAGAGAATTAATGTGTGTGTGTAGAGAGAGAGGTCGATTAAACTCGTCTGGCTTCTTGACCCTGTAGAGAGAGAATTAGAGATTAGAGAGAGTGGGGTAGTGTGTGTATATGTGTGTGTAGAGAGAGAGAGATAGTGTGTAGAGAAAGAGAGAGAGAGAGAATTAATGTGTGTGTGTAGAGAGAGGTCGGTTAAACTCGTCTGGCTTCTTGACCCTGTAGAGAGAGAGTTAGAGATTAGAGAGAGTGGGAGAGGGGGTAGAAAGAGAGAGGGGTAGTGTGTGTATATGTGTGTGTAGAGAGAGAGATAGTGTGTAGAGAAAGAGAGAGAGAGAGAGAATTAATGTGTGTGTGTAGAGAGAGAGGTCGGTTAAACTCATCCGGCTTCTTGACCCTGTAGAGAGAGAATTAGAGATTAGAGAGAGTGAGAGTTAGTGTAGAAAGAGAGAGGGGTAGTGTGTGTATATGTGTGTGTGTGTAGAGAGAGAGAGATAGGGAGAGAGAGAGTGTAGAGAGAGAGAGAGTTAGTGTCTGTGTGATGGGAATTCGAGGTCGATTAAACTCGTCCGGCTTCTTGACCCTGTAGAGAGAGAATTAGAGATTAGAGAGAGTGGGGGTTAGTGTAGAAAGAGAGAGGGGTAGTGTGTGTATATGTGTGTGTAGAGAGAGAGAGATAGTGTGTAGAGAAAGAGAGAGAGAGAGAGAATTAATGTGTGTGTGTAGAGAGAGGTCGGTTAAACTCGTCCGGCTTCTTGACCCTGTAGAGAGAGAATTAGAGATTAGAGAGAGTGGGAGTTAGTGTAGAAAGAGAGAGGGGTAGTGTATGTATATGTGTGTGTAGAGAGAGAGAGATAGTGTGTAGAGAAAGAGAGAGAGAGAGAGAATTAATGTGTGTGTGTGTGTAGAGAGAGGTCGGTTAAACTCGTCCGGCTTCTTGACCCTGTAGAGAGAGAATTAGAGATTAGAGAGAGTGAGAGAGGGGTAGTGTGTGTGTGTCTCTCTCTTTCTGTGTGTGTGAGTCTCTCTCTCTCTCTTTCTGTGTGAGAGAGAGAGAGAGTGTGTGTGTAGGAAAAAATAATATTATATAAAATAATATATATATATATACTTATCATATAAATTAATTAAATAAATAAATAAATATATATATATATATATATATTTATTTAAATATAAATTCTATAATATTTTGAATAATTATTACCATTTTAATTTTTGAATTATTTACAGTCCAACTATGTGTGTGTGTGTGTGTGTGTGTATGTATGTATGTGTGTGTGTGTGTATGTATGTATGTGTGTGTGTGTGTATGCATCTGTGTGTGTGTGTATGCTTCTGTATGTGTATGTATGCATCTGTGTGTGTGTGTATGCATCTGTGTGTGTGTGTGTATGCATCTGTGTATGCGTATATGTGTGTGTATGTCTGTATATGTATGCGTATATGTCTGTATATGTGTATGTATGCGTGTATACATAATATTCATACATCTATACACACACACACATACATACATCTCTCTCTGTCTCTGTATATGTATGTGTGTGTGTGTATGTGTCTGTATGTATATATATGTATGTGTATGACCCAAATATACATACATACATACATACATATATACATACATAATATACATCTATACATACATATATCTGTCTGTGTGTGTGTGTATGCTTCTGTGTGTGCGTATATGTGTCTGTATGAGTGTGTATGTACGCGTATATGTCTGTATGTATGTGTATGACCCAAATATACATACATACATCTATACACCAATCTATACATACATATCTCTGTCTGTGTGTGTGTGTATGCTTCTGTGTGTGCGTATATGTGTCTGTATGAGTGTGTATGTATGCGTATATGTCTGTATGTATGTGTATGACCCAAATATACATACATACATCTATACATACATATATACACACATACATACATCTCTCTGTGTCTCTGTGTATGTATGTGTGTGTCTGTGTGTGCGTATATGTCTGTGTATGCGTATATATGTATATGTATGCGTGTATACATATTCATACAATCTATACATACCTATACACCCTCACCAACCAGTGTTCAGTAGTATAAGCTTCTTCTAAGTAAATCTATACATACATACACACATACATACATCTATACATACATACATACATACACACATCTATACATACACCTCACCCTGTCTC
>JAWQEG010003112.1:67500-87500 GCA_033782935.1 Petrolisthes cinctipes | reverse complement strand
CAATAATACACACATATACACACACATACACATACATACATACATACATACACATATACATACCTGCTATCTGATAACCATAGTCCCACCATGACATAACTCTGGCATCAACGGCTGTGTTCTGTGATAACCAATAATACACACATATACACACACATACACATACATACATACATACATACACATATACATACCTGCTATCTGATAACCATAGTCCCACCATGACATAACTCTGGCATCAACGGCTGTGTTCTGTGATAACCAATAATACACACATATACACACACATACACATACATACATACATACATACACATATACATACCTGCTATCTGATAACCATAGTCCCACCATGACATAACTCTGGCATCAACGGCTGTGTTCTGTGATAACCAATAATACACACATATACACACACATACACATACATACATACATACATACACATATACATACCTGCTATCTGATAACCATAGTCCCACCATGACATAACTCTGGCATCAACGGCTGTGTTCTGTGATAACCAATAATACACACATATACACACACATACACATACATACATACATACATACACATATACATACCTGCTATCTGATAACCATAGTCCCACCATGACATAACTCTGGCATCAACGGCTGTGTTCTGTGATAACCAATAATACACACATATACACACACATACACATACATACATACATACATACACATATACATACCTGCTATCTGATAACCATAGTCCCACCATGACATAACTCTGGCATCAACGGCTGTGTTCTGTGATAACCAATAATACACACATATACACACACATACACATACATACATACATACATACACATATACATACCTGCTATCTGATAACCATAGTCCCACCATGACATAACTCTGGCATCAACGGCTGTGTTCTGTGATAACCAATAATACACACATATACACACACATACACATACATACATACATACATACACATATACATACCTGCTATCTGATAACCATAGTCCCACCATGACATAACTCTGGCATCAACGGCTGTGTTCTGTGATAACCAATAATACACACATATACACACACATACACATACATACATACATACATACACATATACATACCTGCTATCTGATAACCATAGTCCCACCATGACATAACTCTGGCATCAACGGCTGTGTTCTGTGATAACCAATAATACACACATATACACACACATACACATACATACATACATACATACACATATACATACCTGCTATCTGATAACCATAGTCCCACCATGACATAACTCTGGCATCAACGGCTGTGTTCTGTGATAACCAATAATACACACATATACACACACATACACATACATACATACATACATACACATATACATACCTGCTATCTGATAACCATAGTCCCACCATGACATAACTCTGGCATCAACGGCTGTGTTCTGTGATAACCAATAATACACACATATACACACACATACACATACATACATACATACATACACATATACATACCTGCTATCTGATAACCATAGTCCCACCATGACATAACTCTGGCATCAACGGCTGTGTTCTGTGATAACCAATAATACACACATATACACACACATACACATACATACATACATACATACACATATACATACCTGCTATCTGATAACCATAGTCCCACCATGACATAACTCTGGCATCAACGGCTGTGTTCTGTGATAACCAATAATACACACATATACACACACATACACATACATACATACATACATACACATATACATACCTGCTATCTGATAACCATAGTCCCACCATGACATAACTCTGGCATCCATGGGGGGGGGGGTTTAGGGGGGTGCGGGAATAATGGGACAAGCTTGGGGGGTTTTTGGGGGGTGCGGGAATAATGGGACAAGCTTGGGGGGGGGTATAAAGCTTGTCCCATATTCCCGCACCCCCCAAACCCCCCCCAAGCTTGTCCCATATTCCCGCACCTCCCAAAACCCCCCCGCACCCCCCAAAACCCCCCCCAAGCTTGTCCCATATTCCCGCACCCCCCAAACCCCCCCCCCAAGCTTGTCCCATATTCCCGCACCTCCCAAAACCCCCCCGCACCCCCCAAACTTGTCCCATATTCCCGCACCGCCCAAAACCCCCCCAAGCCTGTAAAACACACACACACACACACAGACAGAGAGAGAAACACACTGCCAGGTCATATAGCACCAGAGAAAGATCCTTACCTGCTATCTGATAACCAATAATACACACATATACACACACATACACATACATACATACATACATACACATATACATACCTGCTATCTGATAACCATAGTCCCACCATGACATAACTCTGGCATCAACGGCTGTGTTCTGTGATAACCAATAATACACACATATACACACACATACACATACATACATACATACATACACATATACATACCTGCTATCTGATAACCATAGTCCCACCATGACATAACTCTGGCATCAACGGCTGTGTTCTGTGATAACCAATAATACACACATATACACACACATACACATACATACATACATACATACACATATACATACCTGCTATCTGATAACCATAGTCCCACCATGACATAACTCTGGCATCAACGGCTGTGTTCTGTGATAACCAATAATACACACATATACACACACATACACATACATACATACATACATACACATATACATACCTGCTATCTGATAACCATAGTCCCACCATGACATAACTCTGGCATCAACGGCTGTGTTCTGTGATAACCAATAATACACACATATACACACACATACACATACATACATACATACATACACATATACATACCTGCTATCTGATAACCATAGTCCCACCATGACATAACTCTGGCATCAACGGCTGTGTTCTGTGATAACCAATAATACACACATATACACACACATACACATACATACATACATACATACACATATACATACCTGCTATCTGATAACCATAGTCCCACCATGACATAACTCTGGCATCAACGGCTGTGTTCTGTGATAACCAATAATACACACATATACACACACATACACATACATACATACATACATACACATATACATACCTGCTATCTGATAACCATAGTCCCACCATGACATAACTCTGGCATCAACGGCTGTGTTCTGTGATAACCAATAATACACACATATACACACACATACACATACATACATACATACATACACATATACATACCTGCTATCTGATAACCATAGTCCCACCATGACATAACTCTGGCATCAACGGCTGTGTTCTGTGATAACCAATAATACACACATATACACACACATACACATACATACATACATACATACACATATACATACCTGCTATCTGATAACCATAGTCCCACCATGACATAACTCTGGCATCAACGGCTGTGTTCTGTGATAACCAATAATACACACATATACACACACATACACATACATACATACATACATACACATATACATACCTGCTATCTGATAACCATAGTCCCACCATGACATAACTCTGGCATCAACGGCTGTGTTCTGTGATAACCAATAATACACACATATACACACACATACACATACATACATACATACATACACATATACATACCTGCTATCTGATAACCATAGTCCCACCATGACATAACTCTGGCATCAACGGCTGTGTTCTGTGATAACCAATAATACACACATATACACACACATACACATACATACATACATACATACACATATACATACCTGCTATCTGATAACCATAGTCCCA
This sequence comes from Petrolisthes cinctipes, assembly GCA_033782935.1. Lineage (NCBI taxonomy): Eukaryota > Metazoa > Arthropoda > Malacostraca > Decapoda > Porcellanidae > Petrolisthes > Petrolisthes cinctipes. The sequence continues at coordinate 83,733 of JAWQEG010003112.1, read as the reverse complement.
CCATGACATAACTCTGGCATCAACGGCTGTGTTCTGTGATAACCAATAATACACACATATACACACACATACACATACATACATACATACATACACATATACATACCTGCTATCTGATAACCATAGTCCCACCATGACATAACTCTGGCATCAACGGCTGTGTTCTGTGATAACCAATAATACACACATATACACACACATACACATACATACATACATACATACACATATACATACCTGCTATCTGATAACCATAGTCCCACCATGACATAACTCTGGCATCAACGGCTGTGTTCTGTGATAACCAATAATACACACATATACACACACATACACATACATACATACATACATACACATATACATACCTGCTATCTGATAACCATAGTCCCACCATGACATAACTCTGGCATCAACGGCTGTGTTCTGTGATAACCAATAATACACACATATACACACACATACACATACATACATACATACATACACATATACATACCTGCTATCTGATAACCATAGTCCCACCATGACATAACTCTGGCATCAACGGCTGTGTTCTGTGATAACCAATAATACACACATATACACACACATACACATACATACATACATACATACACATATACATACCTGCTATCTGATAACCATAGTCCCACCATGACATAACTCTGGCATCAACGGCTGTGTTCTGTGATAACCAATAATACACACATATACACACACATACACATACATACATACATACATACACATATACATACCTGCTATCTGATAACCATAGTCCCACCATGACATAACTCTGGCATCAACGGCTGTGTTCTGTGATAACCAATAATACACACATATACACACACATACACATACATACATACATACATACACATATACATACCTGCTATCTGATAACCATAGTCCCACCATGACATAACTCTGGCATCAACGGCTGTGTTCTGTGATAACCAATAATACACACATATACACACACATACACATACATACATACATACATACACATATACATACCTGCTATCTGATAACCATAGTCCCACCATGACATAACTCTGGCATCAACGGCTGTGTTCTGTGATAACCAATAATACACACATATACACACACATACACATACATACATACATACATACACATATACATACCTGCTATCTGATAACCATAGTCCCACCATGACATAACTCTGGCATCAACGGCTGTGTTCTGTGATAACCAATAATACACACATATACACACACATACACATACATACATACATACATACACATATACATACCTGCTATCTGATAACCATAGTCCCACCATGACATAACTCTGGCATCAACGGCTGTGTTCTGTGATAACCAATAATACACACATATACACACACATACACATACATACATACATACATACACATATACATACCTGCTATCTGATAACCATAGTCCCACCATGACATAACTCTGGCATCAACGGCTGTGTTCTGTGATAACCAATAATACACACATATACACACACATACACATACATACATACATACATACACATATACATACCTGCTATCTGATAACCATAGTCCCACCATGACATAACTCTGGCATCAACGGCTGTGTTCTGTGATAACCAATAATACACACATATACACACACATACACATACATACATACATACATACACATATACATACCTGCTATCTGATAACCATAGTCCCACCATGACATAACTCTGGCATCAACGGCTGTGTTCTGTGATAACCAATAATACACACATATACACACACATACACATACATACATACATACATACACATATACATACCTGCTATCTGATAACCATAGTCCCACCATGACATAACTCTGGCATCAACGGCTGTGTTCTGTGATAACCAATAATACACACATATACACACACATACACATACATACATACATACATACACATATACATACCTGCTATCTGATAACCATAGTCCCACCATGACATAACTCTGGCATCAACGGCTGTGTTCTGTGATAACCAATAATACACACATATACACACACATACACATACATACATACATACATACACATATACATACCTGCTATCTGATAACCATAGTCCCACCATGACATAACTCTGGCATCAACGGCTGTGTTCTGTGATAACCAATAATACACACATATACACACACATACACATACATACATACATACATACACATATACATACCTGCTATCTGATAACCATAGTCCCACCATGACATAACTCTGGCATCAACGGCTGTGTTCTGTGATAACCAATAATACACACATATACACACACATACACATACATACATACATACATACACATATACATACCTGCTATCTGATAACCATAGTCCCACCATGACATAACTCTGGCATCAACGGCTGTGTTCTGTGATAACCAATAATACACACATATACACACACATACACATACATACATACATACATACACATATACATACCTGCTATCTGATAACCATAGTCCCACCATGACATAACTCTGGCATCAACGGCTGTGTTCTGTGATAACCAATAATACACACATATACACACACATACACATACATACATACATACATACACATATACATACCTGCTATCTGATAACCATAGTCCCACCATGACATAACTCTGGCATCAACGGCTGTGTTCTGTGATAACCAATAATACACACATATACACACACATACACATACATACATACATACATACACATATACATACCTGCTATCTGATAACCATAGTCCCACCATGACATAACTCTGGCATCAACGGCTGTGTTCTGTGATAACCAATAATACACACATATACACACACATACACATACATACATACATACATACACATATACATACCTGCTATCTGATAACCATAGTCCCACCATGACATAACTCTGGCATCAACGGCTGTGTTCTGTGATAACCAATAATACACACATATACACACACATACACATACATACATACATACATACACATATACATACCTGCTATCTGATAACCATAGTCCCACCATGACATAACTCTGGCATCAACGGCTGTGTTCTGTGATAACCAATAATACACACATATACACACACATACACATACATACATACATACATACACATATACATACCTGCTATCTGATAACCATAGTCCCACCATGACATAACTCTGGCATCAACGGCTGTGTTCTGTGATAACCAATAATAAGCTTCGCGGAAATCGTCAAGGATCTGACGCGTTCTGAAAATTGAATATTATTATTAATTGATTAATAATAAAATATAATACATTTTTTACCATATAGATTATTATTAATTGATAAATAATAAAATGGAATATAAATTTTACCATATAGATTATTATTAATTGATTAATAATAAAATAGAATAAAAATTTTACCATATAGATTATTATTAATTGATTAATAATAAAATATAATAAAATTTTTACCATATAGATTATTATTAATTGATTAATAATAAAATATAATAAAATTTTACCATATAGATTATTATTAATTGATTAATAATAAAATATAATAAAATTTTACCATATAGATTATTATTAATTGATTAATAATAAAATATAATAAAATTTTTACCATATAGATTATTATTAATTGATTAATAATAAAATATAATAAAATTTTTACCATATAGATTATTATTAATTAATTAAATAATAAAATATAATAAAAATTTTACCATATAGATTATTATTAATTGATTAATAATAAAATAGAATAAATTTTTTACCATAAGTTGACTTGGAGATACACAAAGATATGATAAATATTTTTTTTTTTAATTTCATTCCTAACTCTTATAATTATAAGATAAAAATATAATTTGTCAAGTATAGTAATGGTTAATAGTAATGGACTATGTAAGTAGTATTCAACAACAACTCAACGTTGATAATGGTTTGTAAAATTAACTTGTTGTTAGTGTGTGTAGTTGTTGTGTAACACAGTGTTAACTCATTGTGTGACTGTATTAATGTACTGTTGTACACTGTATGTACACACAGTGTGTAGTGTGTGTAACACACTGTGTGTGGTGTGTGTAACACACAGTGTGTGGTGTGTGTAAAACACAGTGTGTGGTGTGTGTAAAACACAGTGTGTAGTATATGTAACATACAGTGTGTAGTGTGTAACATACAGTGTGTAGTGTATGTAACATACAGTGTGTAGTGTATGTAACATACAGTGTGTAGTGTGTAACACACAGTGTGTAGTGTGTAACATACAGTGTGTAGTGTGTAACATATAGTGTGTAGTATATATAACAATATAACAATATACATACCCATCTTGTCCATAAGTAGCCAATACAATAGATGGTGATGAGTAAGCATTAGATGTTACCCAAGTACAATGTACAGAAAACATCATAAGTAACATTAATACTACTACTATTATCATACTACGAATGTTCACACCAAGACCATCATTGTTAGACTGCAAAGAAAAGAAAAAATATTATTATTATTATATATATATATATATACTTAGTATATATCATAAAATATATTTATACCACTTTTTACCAATAATAATGAATAAATACACACACACACACACACACAGAGAGAGAGAGAGAGAAAGAGACAGTCTTCTCTACAAACACAGAGAGAGAGAGAGAGACAGTCTTCTCTACAAACACAGAGAGAGAGAGAGAGACAGTCTTCTCTACAAACACAGAGAGAGAGAGAGTCTCTCTCTACAAACACAGACAGAGAGACAGAAAGAGACACACACAGAGAAAGAGAGAAAGATACAAACACAAACACACAGAGAAATAGACACAAACACACAGTCTCTCTCTCTACAAACTCACAATCTCTCTCTCTCTCTACACACACACACACACACAGTCTCTCTCTCTCTCTACACACACACACACACACAGTCTCTCTCTCTCTCTACACAAACACACACACACACAAACACACAGAGATACACACACACACACACAAACAAACAGCAACCTACAAACACACACACAAACACACAGTCTCTCTCTCTACAAGATAAAAAAACACACACACACACAAACAAACACAGAGAAACAAACACACACACACCTGTTGTTCGTGTTTCATTTTCCTGAGTTTTCCTGCTTTGTCATATTTGTTGTTTTTCTCAGAGTCATCGTCATCATCACTGGAGTCACCAACCTGTGGACGATGTGACTCCTCCTCCTGTAATGATAGTAGTAGTAGTAGTAGTAGTAGTAGTAGTAGTAGTAGTAGTAATAATAATAATAATAATAATAATAATAGGAGTCACTGGAGTCGTCAACCTGTGGACGATGTGACTCCTCCTCCTGTAATGATAGTAGTAGTAGTAGTAGTAGTGGTAGTAGTAATAATAATAATAATAATAATAATAATGATGATAATAATAATAATTGTAATAATAATTGTAATAATAGGAATTGTAATGATAATAATAATAATGATAATAATAATAATAATGATAATAATAATAATAATAATAATGGTGGTGATAATAATAATAATAATAATAATATATATATATATATATATATATATATATAATCTAAAACTATTATGTATAAAAGTTAAAATATATAAAAATTGAAATAATTATATATACCTTTGAATTATACATACATATATGTATACACATATATACACGTACACACATACACATATATACACGTACACACATACACATACATAGATATATACACACACACAAATATACACATACATACACACACACATACAGATATAATACTTAAATATATGCAAATATACATAAATATACACCTATACATACATACATACACACCTACACACATACAGACAAATATACACAGAAAAATAGATAGATACACACACACATATACAGACAAATATACAGAAATATACACACACATATATACATACATATACAGAAATATACACATACATACATAAACATACATACATACATACATACAAATATATACATAGTGAGAGAAAAATGAGATAGACAGACAAACATACAAACAGACAAACATACACACATACACACATTCATACATCTATACATACCTTTAAATAGACTTCAAAGAGTGTAGAGAATGCAATACCACCTAACACACACACACACATACATACAGATACAAACATACACACATACATATATATACACACATACATACATACACACAAACATATATACACAGAAAAATAGATAGATATATACACACAAACACACACACAGACAAATATACATACATACCTAGATATAATACTTAAATATACGTAAATATACACATACATTCATACAGAGATATACATAAATATACACTAATGCATACGTTAAAAAATACATAGATATACATAGACAGACAAATATACAGAAATATACACACATACATACAAAAAAATACGCAAATATACATCTATACACGTAAAAATATACATACATACTTATACATACCTTTAAATAAACTTCAAAGAGTGTAGAGAATGCAATACCACCTAACACACACACCACTTAACATACATACATACATACATACATACATACATACACAGATACAGATATATACACGTTTACATACATATATACACATACATACATACACAGAGATAGATACATACATACACATACACACACACAAATACATACATACAAATATACACAAAAAAATACATAGATATACACATTCATACAAATATACACACAGACACACAGATATACACAGAAAAATAGATAGATACACACAAATATACAGAAATATACACATACACATATACAGAAACATACACACACACATTCATACACCTATACATACCTTTAAATAGACTTCAAAGAGTGTAGAGAATGCAATACCACCTAACACACACACCACTTAACATACATACATACATACATACATACATACTTACACAGATATATACACACATACAGATAAATATACACACAGATAGACATACATACACACCTACACACACACATACATACAAAAATACACACACATACACACCTACACACACACATACATACAAAAATACACACACATACACACCTACAGACACACATACATACAAAAATACACACACATACATAAAAATATACATATATACATACAAATATACACCTATACATACCTTTAAATAAACTTCAAAGAGTGTAGAGAATGCAATACCACCTAACACACACACCACTTAACATACACAGATACATATACACACATACATACACACACACATATATACACAGAAAAATAGATAGATACACACAAACACACACACCTACACACACACACGCATACCTACACACACACACGCATACATACATACATACAGACATACATACGCATACATACACACCTACACACAGATATACACACACACAGATATACACAGAAAAATAGATAGATATACAGAGAAACATACACACAAACATACAAACATACACAAAAATATACCTACCTTTAAATAGACTTCAAAGAGTGTAGAGAATGCAATACCACCTAACACACACACCACTGGTGTTAATGTTAACATTAACCTCACCATAACACCAGCAAAGTATACAGCACTAACAGCAAATAACACAACTGTAATGAAGAAAAGTATGTTATTAATTACAGTATTAATAATATTACTAATTATATTTTAACTATTAATAATATTACTAATTATATTTTAACTATTAATAACTTTACTATTAATAACTATTAATAATTTTACTAATTACTAATAATATCTTAACTATTAATAACACAACTGTAATGAAGAGAAGAAAGTGTGTTATTAATTACAGTATTAATATTATTACTAATTATATTTTAACTATTAATAACTTTACTATTAATAACTAATAATAACTTTACTATTAATAACACAACTGTAATGAAGAAAAGTATGTTATTAATTACTGTATTTGTATTAATATTAGTTGTAATAATAATAACTTAACTATTAATAATAACTTTACTATTAATAACACAACTGTAATGAAGAAAACAGTGTGTGTTATTAATTACAATATTTGTATTAATAATAGTTGTAATAATAATAATTTTACTAATAATAATATATAACAAAATAGTTGTATTAATTACTGTACAGTAAATAACACAACTGTAATGAAGAAAAGTATGTGTGTTATTAATAAAATGGTGACTAATAAAATGGTGACTACTAAAATGGTGACTAATATTGGTGTGTGGTTGGCCAATACCTATTCTTGGTAATAATGATGTCAGTATAGCCATGATTCACACTGCTCACCCAATATTCAATATCTTTCAAGATCAATATCATATTGAATTGGAAATGTCGCGTGAACACGCCTTAAACCTTAAATAAATCACAATAAAGCTTAAATAAATACTTGTAATTCTTTAAATACTTACTAAATACTTATAATACTTAAATAAATACTTGTAATCCTTTTAATACTTACTAAATACTCTTTCCTGGTTGATATTCTTAATACAATACTTAATAAACTTTAAATACTTACAATAAATAGTTTCAATACTTACTAAATACTCTTTCATCGTTGATATTTTTAATACAATACCACAGACCAACAGGGAAGGTTGCCACCAAGATGTGTAAATCAAAGAAGAAACTGAATGGGGGGGTTAGGGGGGTGCGGGAATATGGGGCAGGCTTGGTGGGGGGGTTTAGGGGGGTGCGGGATTATGGGACAGGCTTTGGGGGGTGCGGGATTATGGGACAGGCTTTCTACCCCCCCCCAAGCTTGTCCCAATATTCCCGCACCCCCCAGTCCCCCCCAAGCTTGACCCATATTCCCGCACCCCCCAAAACCCCCCCCATACTCCCGCACCCCCCCAAACCCAAAATAATTACAATAAATAGTTTTAATAGTAAATAAATAGTTTAAATAGTTAATAAATAGTTTTAATACTTGTAATAGTTTAAATACTTACTAAATACTCTTTCATCGTTGATATTTTTAATACAATACCACAGACCAACAGGGAAGGTTGCCACCAAGATGTGTAAATCAAAGAAGAAACTAAATGGGGGGGTTAGGGGGGTGCGGGAATATGGGGCAGGCTTTGTGGGGGGGTTAGGGGGGTGCGGGATTATGGGACAGGCTTTGGGGGGTGCGGGATTATGGGACAGGCTTTCTACCCCCCCCCAAGCTTGTCCCAATATTCCCGCACCCCCCTAAACCCCCCCCAAGCTTGTCCCATTACTCCCGCACCCCCCAGTCCCCCCCCCCAAGCTTGTCCCATATTCCCGCACCCCCCAACCCCCCCCAAGCTTGCCCCATTACTCCCGCACCCCCCAAAACCCCCCCCATATTCCCGCACCCCCCCAAACCCAAAATAATTACAATAAATAGTTTTAATAGTAAATAAATAGTTTAAATAGTTAATAAATAGTTTAAATACTTACTAAATACTCTTTCATCGTTGATATTTTTAATACAATACCACAGACCAACAGGGAAGGTTGCCACCAAGATGTGTAAATCAAAGAAGAAACTAAACCAAGTTGTTGGTTGATGTTCAGACACTGAGGCTATGATGGGTATATGTATCTTGGCATAACCTGTATCCCACAGGGAATAAAACCTGTAAAGAAAGAGAGAGATTAGTTGGTAATACTGTAATGGGTGTGTATTGTGGTTGGTAATACTGTAACCTACTATCCGTTTCAGCGCCGGACAGACGGTGTTTTTCGTAAATATCTCTTAAACGAATCGTTGTATCAATATAATATTTCAGCACACTGTCTTTAACACCCGGGCGTAATTTATGGCTGACATACCATATTACTATATGTGTTATGTTAGGAGTTTACTGAGTGATATTAAGCCTAATCCAGTCATCATATCTAAGGCGTTATAGAGAATCGGACGAGTGTGGGGTACTCGTGTAACCCCTCCACCAACACCCCGAAATCCCCCCACCATACCTTCCTTCCCTACCCCAATATCTCATTATCCCCCTCCCCGTTTCACTCTTCACCATCCCTCTTCCATTTTTTTTTTCTTTTATGACAGTATGTACAGTATATACGTATCGTTCATTAGTAATATTGTTTAATACAGTTACCGTTGTGTGTGGACATGAAAACCAGAGTGGGTCAAATTACCATTAAAGCAATAGCTTGGTTTTGGGCAACCAAATATAATCGTTCATGGTTGCTTCATGTGTTCTTTACCTTTTTAAATAACCAATTTATGCCTTAATTGAATATTCACAGTCTCCCGTATCCCCTCCCCCTCTCTCTGAGGTATGAGGTACCCCCCAGTCCGAGGCTATGACTCAAGTAGTGACAGGGTAGAAATCATTGACTGCCGAGGTGCACCTATTACCAACAATGTTGTCCATTTGCCCCCGTGGATGCAGGACAGTGTTTGTTCTTCGTCTTGCCACATTGTACAAACGTGAAAGGCAGTGATGATGAACACGATGACGTTTTCCTTGACAGTGATTGTGAATACATTTTGTTTTATCATGTTTGCATCATTAAATCCTACACTATTATATATATATATATATATATATATATATATATATATATATATATATATATATATATATATATATATATATATATATATATATATATATATATAATTTGGTGATAATATAAATATAAAAGGGACAAGTCAACAAAATAACATTATAATAACTAGACCAAGTTGACATTTTATAATGAATAGGTACACAGTATCTAATAACTTTTCCTAGAAGGTCCAGACCACAGGTAATGCCAGTACATCGTGTTCACTTGCATGGTTGACCATAAGGACTACAAACATGGACCTTCTACATACTACATGTATGTAAACATGCTGTTGTACAGTAATTGTCAAAGTGAAATAAGTCTTGCCTCTATAGAATTGTACTGCACCATACTCTTAGTTAATAATCATATCTATACATATACATCTACATAACATTCTAATATATAATACAGTGATGGAAGAAATAGGGAGGGACACGAGTGATGAGGGAGGCGATGAGCTAGGGGGAGAAGAGGAGGAGGGAGGGGTGAGAAGGGGGGGATATAGTTGTGGTTAGGAATGGTTTGGGAGGGTGTTGGGGGGGCCACACTTTCCTTCGAATGCGTCAATATGACTGGCCAGCTTTGTGCTATTTTTCACGAGTAAACTCCTAACATAACACATATAGTAATATGGTATGTCAGCCATGAATTACGCCCGGGTGTTAAAGACAGTGTGTTGAAATATTATATTGATACAACGATTCGTTTAAGAGATATTTACGAAAAACACCGTCTGTCCGGCGCTGAAACGGATAGTAACCTAACCTAACCTAACCTAACCTAACCTAACCTAACCTAATCAAATCAAATCAAACCAAACCTAACCAAACCTAACCCAACCTAACCTAACCTAACCTAACCGAATCTAACCTAACCGAATCTAACCTAACCCAACCTAACCTAACCTAACCTAACCTAACCCAACCTAATCTAACCTAACCTAACCCAACTCAATCTAACCTAACCTAACCTAACCTAACCTAACCTAACCGAACCTCACCTCACCTAACCCAATCTAACCTAACCTAACCTAACCTAACCTAACCTAACCTAACACTGATGCTATGATGGGTATATGTATCTTGGCATAACCTGTATCCCAGAGTGAATAAAACCTGTAAACAAAGAGAGAGAGACGTTATTAACTTGGTAACACTGTAATGTAACCTAAGATCATTGTCACACTATGCGGCAGTGCTGCAAAATGGCAATAACACACACATACAAATTAGAGGCGTTACACACACACACATACACACACACACAGTCTCTCTCTATCTCTACACACAGTCTCCCTCTCTCTCTCTACACACACAATCTCCCTCCCTCCCTATCTCTCTCTCTCTCTACACATACACACACAGTCTCTCTCTCTCTCTCTACACATACACACACACAATCTCCCTCCCTCCCTATCTCTCTCTCTCTCTATCTCTCTACACACACACAATATCTCTCCAATCTCCCTCCATTTCTCTCTCTCCCTCCCTCCCAACACACATACCCCCCACTCCCCCTGCCCCCCACACTCACCTGCCACTCCAAGGCGCCACAACCCCCATCCATGTGAGCCCCACCACCACCAGGAAGACCCCCCAGGCAGCCCCCCCCACACATAGTCCCTCCCTCTCTCTCTACACACACACACACACATACCCCCCCCGCACCCACCCCACCCCCCACACTCACCTGCCACTCCAAGGCGCCACAACCCCCATCCATGTGAGCCCCACCACCACCAGGAAGACCCCCCCGGCAGCCACACATGATGCCCCCAGGAAGAAGTGTGTAAACTCTGCCTTGGTCATAACACTCTGTAGATACTTCAGTACTGCCCATGCATTGACCAGGGCAAACACACCTGTAGGAGAGGTTGTAGAAGTTGTAGAGGGGTTGTGGAAGGTTGTAATGGTAGTAGAGGGGTTGTAGTATCTGTATAGAGGTTGTGGAAAGGTTGTGAAAGTTGTAAATGTGTTAAAATTGGTGTTATATGAGGTAAGGAAGAAGTGTGGGTGTAGAGAGGTTATAAAGAGGTTGTGGAAGGTTGTAGTGGCTGTAATAAGGTTTGTAAAGGTTGTAGGAAGGGTTATAGAGGTTGTGGAAAGGTTGTGAAAGTTGTAAATGGGATAGAATTGAAGTTTGGTTAGGGTTGGTTAGGTTAGGTTGTATAAGGAGAGAATAGAGGTTGTAGAGGGGTTGTGGATGGTTATAATGGTAGTAGAGGGGTTGTTGTATCTGTATAGAGGTTGTGGAAAGGTTGTGAAACTTGTAAATGGGATAGAATTGAAGTTTGGTTAGGGTAGGTTAGGTTAGGTTGTATTAGGATAGAATAGAGGTTGTAGAGGGGTTGTGGAAGGTTGTAAAGGTAGTAGAGGTGTTGTAGTATCTGTATAGAGGTTGTGGAAAGGTTGTGGAAGTTGTAAATGGGTTAGAATTGAAGTTTGGTTAGGTTGGTTTAGGGTAGGTGTAGGGAAGGTTGTACAGGTTATAAAGGTGTTGTAAGGGTTATAAAGGGGTTGTAAGGGTTATATGGGGGTTGTGAAGGGTTATTTTTATTCCTTACTCTTTTATAGAATGATATAATTTGTTATGTCTTTATATTAATACAAATTGTAGTCAATACTCCACAGTGTGTAATGTGACACACTACACAAGTAAATCTTAAACTGGGTGACACAACCAGAACCTTCCAGGGTTTTAGTAAATAATCTGTGATGTTAATTATTGCAAAATTAACAAAAATTTTACCACTGTTTACACAAGTTTCTCTCTCTCTCATACCCTACTCCTGCACCCCCCTAACCAGTCCCAGTACTCCCGCACCCCCCAAGCCTGCCCCATACTCCCGCACCCCCCAAGACCCCCCCCAAAAGCCAGTCCCCATACTCCCGTACCCCCAAACCCCCCCCCCAAACCAACCCACCCCGCACGCCCCCCCAAGCTTGCCCCATACTCCCGCGCGCCCCAAGACCCCCCCGCAAGCCAGCCCCATACTCCCGCACCCCCAAAGACCCCCCCCACAAGCCAGCTCCATACTTCCGCACACCCCTAAACCAACCCTGAACCCCCCAAACCCACCCCACCCAAGCCTGTCCCATACCCCCCCCCCCCCAAGCCAGCCCCATACTCCCGCGCGCCCCAAGACCCCCCCCAAGCGTGCCCCATACTCCCGCACGCCCCAAACCCCCCCCGCAACCCCCCCAAGCGTGCCCCATAGTCCCGCACCCCCCAAGACCCCCCCCAAGCTTGCCCCATAGTCCCGCACCCCCCAAAACCCACCTGCAGCGGCCATGTGTTCCGACGTACGGATGGGTTGGAATCCGACAAATGGAATCTGCATGGAACAGATTAAACCCAGGATATAGAAGGTGTTGTAAGCTGTATACAATGTGTGTGTGTGTGTGTGTGTGTATAGACCCCCCCCTAACCTCATACCATCCCCCCGAACCTCATGCCATCCCCCCGACCCCCATGCAATCTTAAAACCATCCCCCGACCCCCCCCAAGCGTGCCCCATACTCCCGCGCGCCCCAAGACCCCCCCCCAAGCGTGCCCCCATATTCCCGCACCCCCCAAGACCCCCCCCGCACCCCCCAAAAAGCCCCAAAACCCCCACCAACCAACCTGCAGCGGCCATGTGTTCCGACGTACGGATGGGTTGGAATCCGACAAATGGAATCTGCATGGAACAGATTAAACCCAGGATATAGAAGGTGTTGTAAGCTGTATACAATCTGTGTGTGTGTGTATAGACCCCCCCCTAACCTCATACCATCCCCCCTAACCTCATGCCATCCCCCCTAACCTCATACCATCCCCCCGACCCCCTGCAATCTTAAAATCATCCCCACGAACCCCATGCAATCTTAATACCATCCCCCCGACCCCCCCCAAGCTTGCCCCATAGTCCCGCACCCCCCGGCACCCCCCAAAACCAACCTGCAGCGGCCATGTGTTCCGACGTACGGATGGGTTGGAATCCGACAAATGGAATCTGCATGGAACAGATTAAACCCAGGATATAGAAGGTGTTGTAAGCTGTATACAATCTGTGTGAGAACCGTCCCATCAGTAACAGTACAAACACGTGTAGAGGGATGAGGTTAATGATGTAAACATAGCCACCCCAAGCACTGACCATGTAGAAGTAAGATAGTGTGTGTGTGTGTGTGTGTGTGTGTGTGTGTGTGTGTGTGTGTGTGTGTGTGTGTAGACCCCCCCCCGCCCCTCCCTAACTAACTAACTAACCCTATACCATCCCCCCCGACCCTCATGCAATCTTAAAACCATCCCCCCGACTCTCATGCAATCTTAAAACCATCCCCCCGACCCCCTGCAATCTTGAAACCATCCCCCCGACCCCCCCCAAGCTTGCCCCATACTCCCGCACCCCCCCCACCCCCCACCAAGCGTGCCCCATAGTCCCGCACCCCCCGGCACCCCCCCAAACCAACCTGCAGCGGCCATGTGTTCCGACGTACGGATGGGTTGGAATCCGACAAATGGAATCTGCATGGAACAGATTAAACCCAGGATATAGAAGGTGTTGTAAGCTGTATACAATCTGTGTGTGTGTGTGTGTGTGTGTGTGTGTGTGTGTGTGTGTGTGTGTGTGTGTGTGTGTGTGTGTAGACCCCCCCCTTCCCTCCCTAACTAACTAACCAACCCTATACCATCCCCCCAGACCCCATACCATCCCCCGAACCCCTGCAATCTTAAAACCATCCCCCCGACCCCCCCCAAGCTTGCCCCATAATCCCGCACGCCCCAAGACCCCCCCCAAGCGTGCCCCATACCCCCGCACCCCCCAAAATGCCCCGGCACCCCCCAAAACCAACCTGCAGCGGCCATGTGTTCCGACGTACGGATGGGTTGAAATCCGACAAATGGAATCTGCATGGAACAGATTAAACCCAGGATATAGAAGGTGTTGTAAGCTGTATACAATCTGTGTGAGAACCGGCCCATCAGTAACAGTACAAACACGTGTAGAGGGATGAGGTTAATGATGTAAACATAGCCACCCCAAGCACTGACCATGTAGAAGTAAGATAGTGTGTGTGTGTGTGTGTGTGTGTGTGTGTGTGTGTATAGACCTCCCCCTAACCTCATACCATCCCCCCGAACCCCATGCAATCTTAAAACCATCCCCCCGACCCCCCCCAAGCTTGCCCCATACTCCCGCACCCCCCAAACCCCCCCCACCCCCCCCCAAGCGTGCCCCATACTCCCGCACGCCCCAAGACCCCCCCCAAGCTTGCCCCATACCCCCGCGCGCCCCAAGACCCCCCCCAAGCGTGCCCCATAGTCCCGCGCGCCCCAAGACCCCCCCCAAGCGTGCCCCATACCCCCGCACCCCTCAAGACCCCCCCCGCACCCCCCAAAATGCCCCAAAACCCCCCAAACCAACCTGCAGCGGCCATGTGTTCCGACGTACGGATGGGTTGGAATCCGACAAATGGAATCTGCATGGAACAGATTAAACCCAGGATATAGAAGGTGTTGTAAGCTGTATACAATCTGTGTGAGAACCGGCCCATCAGTAACAGTACAAACACGTGTAGAGGGATGAGGTTAATGATGTAAACATAGCCACCCCAAGCACTGACCATGTAGAAGTAAGATAGGCTCGCGGTACTTGACCAGAATAGACTCCCGGTTTTCACGGATTTTACCTGTTGGGGGGGATAGAGAGAGAGATAATTAGTTGAGAGATAGAG